>JABXWE010054367.1:0-17747 GCA_014611495.1 Limonius californicus
GTTACTTATTTAACCTAAATATTTCTAAATTAAATTTGGAAGTAAAAACTGAAGATTGTCTACAATATCAATTACATATATTTATGTTTGAAAAAAATCTTCGCCAATGCAATATACAATTTGATCAGATTACCTGGTAATCTTTATGGCTTAGGGTTTCCATTAATGGAATTAAACCACATTTCATTATTAAATGTAATATTTGTTTATCTCCGTATATCTCATTTATCTCACAAAATTATAAACTGACACAATACGATGCTAATGTCAATAAAAAATAGCACTGTTTGTCAATATAATCGGTTATGACTGTAATTAGGAAACTTGCTTTTGCAAATTAAAATGTTAAAACGATTTCGGTTTTGACTGTCCAATACCAGCAGTTACTTTTGTTTCATTAGAAAGATTCAAATATACAGCATGGTGATACAGTTCTGCACAAAATTCATAAGTTTGTTATTTAATGTTTTTTTGGGAAAATCCCGAAACATGTCAATTTTGTTTTTTAAAAAGGCACTCCCTTGCCTTCTCACTTTTATTTTCTATCAGCCTTTGCTTCTGCACTATGTCATCAAACATTTTTTTAAATGACGATCCCATTTTTCATTGTTATTTTGACAGATCCCCTCGCTAGTTAAATAGTGATGTAAAGTAATTGGTGTCCCACCTAACATTTCTTTGAGGAAACTACACATAAAGTTCAAACAATTCAGAATTTATTTTTAATGAAATTAAAAACATTATGAAAAATATTTGCCCAGCGCAAATTTATAAATTGTCCACCATTAACCACTTGGCATTGGTCAACACGAGTGTAAACATCTTGTATTGCATGCTAAATAATAGTGCTGCCAAGAATCGGAAATTTTGAAGACTCGATTCCCGATTCTGAAAAGAATCGATTCCACAAGAATCGGATTTCGATTCCCGATTCTAGAATCTTATTTCGATTCGCGATTCTAGTTTTTCGTTTTTCTGTTCTAGAATCCTGAATAGTTTCCCAATTCTAAAATCAAGAATTGTTTGTCTTCTCTTGAAACAAGAATAGTTTGCGATTCCAGGATTGAAAATAGTTTCCAAATTCAGATCTTTAGAATTGAAAAATAAATTGATAGGAGAAGTGAGATTAGTCTTACAATTTCAGAATTATGACAGTCTTCGAACCTATACTTGGTATTTATTTTACGATTTTAGAATCTTCTAATATAAATATATGTATCACATATTTGCTAGTAGCATCTGAAAAGTATAATCAACACTTTTTAATTTATTATTTATTTATGTTCGTGACAAATACAAAATTTCTTAAGCTGTTTTGATAATTCGGATATTCTCGATTCTAGAATCGGATTTCGATTCTAGAATCGAGAATCGGTTTTAACGACGCTGCAGAACCGATTTTTAAAGCTAAAGAACCGATTCCGATTCTAGACTCGGAATCGTTTGACAGCACTAAAATCATTTTCGCGCTGATACTTTTCATTTCTAAATGAATCCGACACCTTCAATGGTCTAAATTGTTTAGTAATATAAACCCACGATTTCACATGACCCCATAGAAAGAATTCTAGCAGCGTTAAGTCAGGTGATCGCGCAGGCCACTCAAATGGTCCTAGCCGGGTTATATAAAATTGCAAGTTGTCTATCTATGGCAAATTTATACTACTGTCAATATTTGGAAATTTATTAACACCGATTCTAGATTCTGGAAGTAATTGCTTCCATAACAATCGGATTTCGATTAGATTTCGCTATACAATTGAGAACCGACATTTTGTTCTTAGAGTCTAGAATTGTTTTTCAGTTTTTACTTGGACAACTTTGTCATTTATAATGTCATTAATATTTATGGTTGGTAGCATAAAAAGCAAGGGAAACAAACAAACAATTGTTGTAAAGCACATTGCGCGGTAGTTGACAACCACGCTATTCGATACTCGATCAACGAATACTTACAATTGGTTAGTTTAACCTGTTAAGCAGGGAATTAATTGGTATTCGGGTATATAAGGCCGAAATGTACCAATTAAATTGTATTTGTATTCTAGAAATATCTTCCTTGATAACAACAATAAGAGATGATAACTGATTAATAAACAAGCTATAAAATTATTATAGTGGTGTAATCTGGAGTATTACTTACTTCCTCGGGTGTTACATTCCCATATGGGATCATTGGGGGCATTGTCAATCACAATTAATACTTTTTTCTGTCATCTATCTGGAGTATTACAGAATTCTGAAGCATCAAAGGAATTTAAAACAACTCAAGTTGTTACCTCAAGGAGCAGTTTAAAAACGCAAATATTACAAATAATACAACCAAAAATGTTCTTCTGTTTATCTTTTTTATAAGCAGTTGTACAATTGTGCAATATTATAATTATTTTATTTTTAATTTAATTGAACGTAAGTATTGTTGTGTAACTCATTGTAAAGGATTTTAAACCTCTTAATCTTCTTCCAATGCTGGTGATCCCTATATAAAGTAGCACTATTTTGTTGAATAGGTTTACTTCAATAAAGTTTTTATATATTGATTAAACGATGTAAATAAATCTCTCAAAATTGATCATTGCTAACAATGCTTTAATGTTTTCTATATCCAAACTAATGTTGCACTAGAAATTGGATCACTATTGTGATAGTTTACAGTTTGATCACAACGTCGACTAGGTTATAGCTATCAAAACGTCAATCGTGATCAGAATATCGACTACTTTGCTGTTGTCACAACGTCGAATAGGTTTACAGCCATTAAAACGTCGACCGTGATCTTAACGTCGACTAGTATCCAGTTGTGACAACGTCAACCGTGATCACAATGTCGACCGTGATCACAACGTCGAGTATTTTGTTGTTGTTACAACGTCGAGTAGGTTGCAGCAATCAAAACGTCGACCGTGATCTCAACGTCCACTAGTTTACAGTTGTCACAACGTCGACCGTGATTACAACGTCGAGCATCACAACGTCGACTAGTTTGCTGTTGTCACAACGTCGACCCTGATCAAAAGGTCGACCCGTGTTAATCACAACGTCGACCATAACAATGGCGACCGTGATCATAATGTCAACCTCGAACTTGTTATCGTCGACTAGTATTATTTAATTTTTACGGTCTCAATGATGTTAGTTAGTTAAAAATATTGAGATAATTATTATGATATTTTATTTTTAGTTAAAGATTTATTTCCGCCGTATCTTTGAATTGAATTAAAATAGGATCTTCGCTTATTGTATATACCAGCAACCTTTTTTTTTGCGGGGCCAAATAGAAAATCAAATCATCCAATACGACCGCATAGAAAATGTTTGACTGTTTTTTCTTTTTTCATTGTTAGACGTACTGATAAGAAAGCTTTTGTTCAGCAATGCTCTAGATCCATTTGCTAGGTGTCCTGTTTTTAAACGGGTAAATGGGCCGGTGAGGATAATTTTCTAAATATTATATTGCTGCTTCCAGATTGTTGTAACTATTACAGAATTTCACTAGTTTTTAAGTTTTGTATAACGTATAATTAAATATTATATTACAAATATAAATAAATAATTCAATAAATACAAGAATGTTAAATTTTTGACATTGAATTAACAGTGAATAAGAGTTATTGAAAAAAAAACTCAGATCTTCCTTTTTAAAAATGTTTGAATTTTTGGAAATGTTTTACAAATAAAACAGGTATTTCTTTTAGGAGTACCAAACGTACCTCCTTCCTCATTACTCATATTTGGTACTATCTATACAGGGGTTTGCAAGAATCAATATATAATCGCTGCTCTATCGTATATATATCAAGCGAAGATTCTAATTTGTTTCAATTTAAAAATATAGCGGAGGTAAATAATTAACAGAAAATAAAATAAATAGTTATTATCTCAATATTTTTAGATAACTAACATTACTGAGACCGTAAAAGTTAATAATAGACCACCATAACAACATCGTATTTGGCATTATGATTAAGGTCGATGTTGTGATCAACGACCGTCCCTGTGAAGTAGCAAACTTGACGACATTATCATCATCTCGACGGTGTGATAGTTGTAACCTAGTGGACGTTGTAATCACAGTCGACATTGTGACATTGCAAAATATAGAATCGACATTGTGCTCAATCGATGTTGTAGTCAAGTCCTTCTGGTGTACGTGTATATGTTTACAATAAAAATACAGGGTGTTGCATGACGTACCGTACATACTCAAGGAGCATGTTCCGGAGGGCATTGTAAGTAGAAAATGTCCTATAAACATGGGTCCAATTTGTAATGGTTACCCAGCTATAGACGTCTAAAGTTTAGAAGTAATTGCAAGAGTTTTTAGAATGATTTATTGGCGGAAATAAATGAAAACAGAACGTATAAAACAAATATTAACAAAACAACTTAAAAGTCACATAAACTGTTCTAACTGACGTCCTTCAACATTAATACACTGTACGGTGTGATCTAAAATAGACTGAGTGGCTGCACGTAGAACTTCAGTGTTATTTTTCACCTGTTCAATTGTGTCAATAATACGCTGTATTAACTTTTACATAGTACACTAAACTTTTAATATGGCCCCACAGGTAATAGTCTAAAGGAGTGAGATCTGGTGATTTCGGTGGCCAAGGATGTGGACCTCCACGTCCAATCCACCTATTGGGATATTTAGATATGCTCTTGCTTGCAGACTAAAATGAGGGGGAGCTCCATCATGTTGTATTATCATTTGTTGTCTTGTAATTAAGCGAACATTATTTAATAGCGGTTTGCAATTCATTTCGCAAAAAGTCGGTGTACACTTCACCTGTAAGACGTTCCTCAAAAAAGAAAGGACCAATAAGTTGATCGTCAATTATACCACACCACACGTTGACCAAAAATCGTCGTTGAAAGTTAGTTTCTGTTGTGCCATGTGGATTCTCATTAGACCACAAATGAGAGTTGCGCGAATTATTGACTCCATCTCGAGTAAACTGCGCCTCATCGGTAAATAAAATGCACCTAACTAGTTGAGGATTTTCTTGAAGCCATTGGCAAAAATTTACCCGTAAAGCACCGTCTCCAGGTTCTAGGTGCTGAACCTTTTGTGTGTGATAGGGATATAATAGCTCAGCATTTAATGTTCGCCATACTCTCCAATGAGGAACGCCCGTACGTGAAGAAATTCTTCGGGTACTTAATTCTGGGCTGCCTTCAATAATTTGTAAAATGATCTCTTGCTCATCCAAATTTTGCTGCACAGGACCTTCACATCTTGTGGAAACTATTGGAAATGATCCATGTCTTCGTGCATGTTGAAACACACGCGTAAAGGTTTGATGATTTGGCACTCTCCTGTACGGAAATCGTAGTTGATACTCTCATCGAGCAGTGATTTTTAAGTTGTTTTGTTAATATTTGTTTTATACGTTCTGTTTTCATTTATTTCCGCCAATTAATCATTCTAAAAACTCTTGCAATTACTTCTAAACTTTAAACGTCTATAGCTGGGTAACCATTGCGAATTGGACCCATGTTTATAGGACATTTTCTACTTACAATGCCCTCCGGAACATGCTCCTTGAGTACGTACGGTACGTCATGCAACACCCTGTATATATAAGTATATACTATCGTTTAAAGCTAAGGTAATTTTAGGTACATTTAGAGGGCAAAATGAAAGAACATAACTTCCCACTTAAAAATTAGCAGTCATATCTGTACAGTGTTGGGTAGTAACTAAGTAAAAGTAACTCGTTACTAGTAACTAGTTACTTTTCAGTAACTTAATAGTAACTTAATTACTTTTGTGTTTTCAGTAATTGTAACTATATCACGTTACAATTATTTAGTAACTTTAGTAACTGAATATGACAAGTTACATTTTCATGCTACAAATGTAAAATATTTTAAAATGTTCGGTTTTTAATGCGTAGTATTTAAGAAATTATACCTGAAGCTGAAGAATTTGTTGAAATTTCGAATGCTTTAGTATGTTAATACCGAACACAGGAATACCTTCTTGTACTTAGTCGATAATAAATAATATTTGTTGGATCCTATTTGGGTGGTGCCAGCTTTTTCCAGTAACCTTTAATCTTTAACAACTAGAAGCTCTCTGAGCAGGTATGCGGATTACTGGGAAGTACATTCCTAACACTTGTGCGCAGGTTGGGGGTGTCTAATTCAGACGAAAATACATTCACCGTCTCTATATTTCAATAATAACGAAAAGAAAATAGAATCCTTGGAAAATCCCAAAAACATCGTTGAACCAGCTCCTCTAAGCTGTAAGCCTGTTCCTTTCCCCACGTATAGAATATTTGCTAATAAACAATTGTTTATAAATGTGTGTTTTTGTTGACATTAAGTTGGTAGTAATTGCGTGTACATTAGTAGCGTCTCGTAAAAAATGGTAACTTAAAAAATAACGAGTTACTTTGTGGTAACTTAGTAACTTATTCAAGTTACTTTTATAATTCTGTAACTTAGTAACTTACTTAGTTACTTTTTTGCCGAGTAACTGACTAACTTACTTAGTTACTTTCTTAGAGTAACTTACCCAACACTGTCTGTAACTAGACACATGGGAAACTCCAGAGGGAGTATTTCGTTTAGTAGAATCGGATTCTATGCAAGAATTAGATACAATTCTCGATTCCGAAATTGGAATTGAATTTTCGTTATGCAATCGGCACCCGATTCTGGAATCGCAGATATTGTGATTGTTGAAAAACTCAAAAGTTTCCTAGTTGGTCAAGAATATGTTTGTTTATTTATCATTTAATTGTTAACATTACTTAACGTTTAAATAGGTTAGAAGAAGTTCATGTTTATTAGAGACCCTTATTTAATGGATAAGAAGTTTGGGAAGGAACACGCTGTTTGAGTGAGTTTAGATTATTGGCATGTCAATTTTATTGCGAAACGATTTTGTAACAGGTGTGGCAGCGGTCCCTGAGTATCATTATTCGTGAGCCGATTTTGACATGGTTTTGTGAACTTCCCTGCTTCTTATAATAATTTAAATCACTATCACTACCATATATTATTATTATAACTAGTACAGCATTCTTTAGTAGGTTTTCAGTAAAAGCAAATGGTACTATGGAATTTCAACAACGCAAAGTAAGGTTTGTTTAAATTTGATAGGGATTCGATACAATTGCTGATTTTCGCAAGAAGATCGTACAGCAGTCTGGAAATTTTAAATCAAATGCAGCCTTCTTCGTAGGCTATCCTTTACACTGCTTTATTTATTTTATCTAAAATGAAGGTAACTGATTGTTACTACTCATGCTGAACAACTAAAATTAGATATAGATTCTTGGTATTGTTTCGATTGTAAGAAATTAGATAAATCTTAATATTGGGTTTGTTTGAATTATGTTTTTAAAGTATGATAATGATATGATAAACAAATCTCTAAATAATGTCCAGGTATATCATAAACTTAGATTTATTTTGACCTATTGTTTTAGTACTTTTGTAATTTTTTTTCGTAAGGTAAGTAACATGAATTTTCCTATACTTTTCTATACTTTATTACAATCTTGAATTTTTAAGTAAATTTAAAAGAAAAACGATATGTGGAAAATCAGCCCTTAAAAGCAGCTACCATTACAATAAAAAACGCTTATTTTAAGGTACCTAATCGGAATTTCACCAAATAAAATTATTAATCATCGTAATATACTAAATTCCCGCAAATACATGTAAAAGTTTGGGAATTAAGGCCCACTACGCTCATCAAATTAATTAGCTTTCGTATAAGAAAAGTTCTATTCACAATTCCGTCGCCTCCATCGCACTTTAGCTTCAAATTCTGAAGTTCTTTTGAGCAGATCTGGGCTATTTCCCCAGTTAATCATTCTGCAGCTTCAGTAATTATCCCTTAACGGGCGTTGTTTCTTAAAAAGCTTCCCTAACCCTGAAATCGAGATGTAATGGCTCCTTAACGACAGCTATTTTCTTTTTCACTGTAGAAAATGTAGATACATTTAACGGTAACGAAGCTTCTTGCTGTATTTGTTGTGATAGGGCTTTTAGTCTTAGCAAAACCATCTTACCGATAAATCATGATAGTTACAAACATTTTCTGAAGATTCTTAATGATATTGTCCGTTTCTCTAGTACTATAGAACTACAAAATGTACTAATTTATTTGTGTTTGTATCTGTTGGACCAGAAATAATTATTGATGTAGACATTAACAGTAAACATATACGTAAACGGTTACCAGTTACACATACTTACAAAGTAGTTATTTACATCTAGACACAGTTTATACGTTTGTTAACAAAATTAGTGAAATAATGACTAATAGTGATTTTAATGATGGAATTTAATAGCCGTTCTCAGTAAAATTTGTGATATGAATGATATCATTGTTGTAGTACTTTTACCGACAAATACATATTTACCTTTAAGTCATTTTTTGCCTTGCTTTATTCTTTTGATAACGTGGAAAAAGCTGCCCAACTGATTGAAATAAGTTACTCTCTTACTCTCGGAAATATTGCGTAATACTTTATTTTTAAAAATAAATATACATCTATAGTAATTTGAGGAAAATGACATGTACCCGGCTGGTTATTGACTTTTAAGCTTTCTTCGGTATGGACCCCCGTGGAGCAGTGCGAATACGCGTTGCCAGTCGCGATCACAGTGAAATGTGGCCGACCGACTGGGGTGTTCGAATTCCGGCTGAGGCGACCGCATTTCACTTATTTAAGTTTAGGGTGCATGTTGTATGAATGGTTAGTGTGTAGAGGACACCCGCACCCTCCTGGAGTAATGCGAAAGCGGTTCCGAGGGGGGGTAGTATGTATGAATGCAAAAAAACTTTCTTTGATCATGTTGTTAATTTCTGTAAAACTTACCTAAACTGCTCAAAATGAATAGGGATATTGTAATATAAAGCATATATGTTTGCATTTGGCGGTTAATAGTTGTCTATTATTGATAATTAGAGCAAGCGGCAATGTTTGATGTTAAAGAACAAAAAACAATCAAGTTGCAATCGACATTGCTGATATGTTAGAAACCACGCAGAGCGTAATTTCATGTGCCCTTTCGCGCCTTAGAGAAACAGGTACGATTGCAAGAAGGCCTGGAAGTGGATCTTTTCGCATCACAACACCTCGCGAAGATCGACTTCTGGTAATTAATGCAAGAATTCACCCCTTTTCAACTGCTCGGCGTATACAGTAAGAGCTCTAGAATGCCACAGGCAGTCGAGTCTCCGACCAAACTGTGAGAAATCGATTGCTTGAGGTAGGATTAACCTCATACCGCCCTGAGATGTCCTGCAAGACTTGTGGCTCAAAGAAGACACCGAGTGGAATGGTCAAGCGTAGGCATCAAGAAGCGACACCGTGGGATAATATTCTGTTTTCGGACAAGTCCAGATATTGTCTCAGCAATAATAGCCTACGCCAAAGAGTATATCATAGAGCTGGACATCATATCTTACCTCAGTATACCCAACCAGTCGTTGCCTTTGGTGATGGTGATCTCATGGTATGGGCTGGAGTTTCTTGATAGTGGCGTACTGATCTCCATATCTTGAATGGTACACTCATGACCATGGTAGACCATGTTCTGAACTGTCGCAACGCTGTTGGACGGGAATATTTTGTTTTTCTTGACGACAAGGTCGCATCGTCCTCGGGTTGTTTTAGAGCTCCTTCGAGATGCGCAAATAAACCATCTTGCTCTTCCTCCAGTATCTCCAGACGTCAATCCCATTGAGCATACATGGAACCTTTTGCAGAGACAGCTGGATCATCATAATCGAAGGCATACTACTGTGCAACTGTGGCAAATTCTACAAGAATATATTGATAATTGCATTGAGAGCATGCCAGCAAGGTGCAGAGCAGTTATTACTGCGAGAGGATGCGCCACGCGGTATTAGAATTTAATAAATTTAAGTTAAGTGACAGGAGACAATCACGATTTGTATTATAATATTGTTAAATTTGTTTTTGAAACGTACCTCTGTTGTAATTGTCATGTTGATTACTAAAAAGGCGTTACATTTTGTTTTGGTAATTTTTTATTATAACTGCAATTGATGTTGCCTGTTTTTATTACACTGTAATATCCCTATTCATTTTTCAGTAGTTTAGTACCGTCGCATTTAAAAATATGAATACCTGAAATAATTTTGCTTTTGAAAGAGGTACAAGACTGAAAAACATTTAAAAAATTGTTTCTTACCTTATTTTGTCGAAGTTTATATTGTTAATAAGTAAAATATTAATGTATTTGCTTATTAGAAAATAACAAACTTTAAGACATTGCTTGGCAATATTTTTTATAAATTAATCCCACAGTCTCGATTTTCGCTGTACTATAGCACATAATTGGACTTGATATCATTAATTCATTAACATCATGTGATGGTTTATGTCATAAGTAATCTGGACGTGTCTTGTGCAAAATGTTGGCATAATCAAGAACTTATATTAGAACAATAATTTCTCTTATACAGATATAGAGACGTAGTTCATATTCATACGTATGTGTTATTCAAAGGAATTCCAAAGGGTGGAAAGAGATGCGTAGCGAAATAGAATTGAACAGGGAGTACTTCAAGCAGAGGCTTTGTGAACATCTAACGACGGTTACTAAGGATTACAATAGAGTGAATTCTTACAACTTTAATTTATGTAATTTATAATAATACGGTTGGTTTAGGAGTATATGAATATATTAAATAGTGGCACATTTTCCTACATAAGAGCCATTTTGGTAATTATTCTAGGAGACAATACAATTAATCTCGAGGAGGGTACTTTCCGTCAATTCTTATTATCATAAAAGAAAATAGCAAACAATATCATTATATAAAGGAGTAAAGTTAATAATAAGTAATTTTTTCTTGACTAGGGGCCTCGATGGAGTAGTGCGGAAACGCGTTGCCACTCGAGGCCACAGCGAAATGCAGTCGATCCGCTGGGTGTTCAAATTCCGACTGGGGCAATCACATTTCGCTTAGTTAAGTTTAGGGTGCATGTTGCATGAATGGTTAGTATGTAAGGGACGCCCGCACCCCCTGAAGTAATGCGAAAGCGGTTCCGGGGGGGGGGGTAGTACGAATGAATGGAAAAAGATATTATCTTGACTACACTTCTATTTTTTGTACACTGCTCTAACTGAAATCAAATACAATGTTTTAAGCACCATAATAAAATGAATTCTGAATATTAATTGGATGCTTAGGACGACAGTTGTTACGGTTCAAACGATCGTTTTCGTCAGACCACAACAAAACCGATGGAAAAAGACTCTTCAGCTGGTTCAGGGAGAAGGAGGGTTCGGGGAAAATACGGAAAACGCTTAGAGGAAGAAAGTCTTATTGTTGTAATGTATAGAGTTAGTCAAAATAAGTGGGCACCACCCTTTCAAGTTACAATTAAACGAAGATCCTCGTGGAAGGGCGGCCAAGGGCCGACAGCTTACGGGAATCGAACCTACCTTATTGTGCTTTCTTGGTACCTAAATACTTCTTACAAAATACATACATAAAAATATACAAAAAATTAGGTCATGAAGTTCGATAATGGTTATAAATATACTGAACAAAATAAAAAATGGTGTACAATTACAAGCAGGAAAAGGAAACGTTTAGATCAGGTTCAGAGTCGGCCCTGTTATAGATTATTTATAAACAGAAGGTGAGACGGCCAAATTTGATGGCTCGCCGTTACTGGCCACGATATTAACTGTAATATAAAAAAGATTTGCGTAGCCAATAACAGTTGAGTTCACAAAATTAGTACATTTAATTATTAAACTATTAAACAATTAGCAACTGAAGGTTGCTTTATTTCTTGAAAATCAAACTACTTCTATTATCCATAATTCAAAGCAATTTTAAAAAGAAATCTCTTTGACAGTTTTCACTAAATAAAGGTTTTTATGGATAATTTGTACCTTGGTTTAGCGATAATGTTGAGGTAGGTAGACACAAGAAGGTTTTGCTTTTTATCCTTATTTGATGGACGCCCCTGCGTGGACGAAGATAGGAAGAGACGGCGGTATACAAAAGGGAATAACGAGCTGGATTGCGATGGATTACAGTATATTGCGTAATTAGGATTTTTCTACGGAAAACAGCGAACTAGAAGTTTTAACTCTACTACGAACGAAGAACACGGGCACCGAGTTTTTGTTAAAATGGAGTAACGTTAATAGCGTGAATGGGGGTTCTTTCTTATTCACTTATCCGCTTAAAGCAAAACGAGAACTGTATTCCGCGCTAAAATATTGATTCCTGCATATATTTAATCCTACTTTTTGTTTTTATTAAAACAGAAAAAACGTAAACGGTAAAACTTTAATTACAAGAGCAATTATCAATTGCCGAGCCCTAGATTGCACTCGTCATATAACGTGTGAACCCCGCAAAATTCTGTCTCCGACCATTTGTTTTTGAATAGCTTCAAACAGCCAGTCGTACAGTTCTCAAAATTAAGCAAAACGCGTGCAACTCTAGTGGCATGAACCGAACTAACAGAAAATACAACTACAAACTTATTATAATCATGTTTCCTTCAGTTATTCACAACCCAATATTATTCAAAAGACTTGAACTTATCGGACGACACTCAATCTCCGAACTATAAAACTTGAACACGTTGTATATAAACTGGGTGCAAGCCCTGAGTAAGCAATATTTCATAAACTGTAAAATGATTAACACTGATCCCTGAAGCAAGGGTTAATATATAGTGTTGTGTTTCCCAAAAAAAGCCTAAAAATTTGTTCTTTACGCAGCGCTACTCGGCACATTTCGTATTGTTAAAGCAAAACCTTGAGTGCATCTGTAACCTTATCCCTGCTATAGAAGTACGCGTGTATCGAGCATATGCATGTTTATAATAACAAAATACTAAATGTTCAGTATGCCTGCTAGTACGTCTATGAAGCATCCGGTACATTGTGACAAGCAGAATATTGTGACATTCATGATAACAATCATAGTTTCTCTTTCAAACTACGAAGCTAATTTAGGGTCTCAGTTATCTGTGCCTTGGTCTTTTTCTATCCTTCCCTAACCTCAAAATCACCTTACTACCTTAAAAATAGCAAGACTTTTAGTACAAATTGCTAATTTATTTTAGAGCTTTAACAGAAATTTTATAAAAAAATGCTTTGTTTCAGCTGACGTATTCGTGACGACAGTAAAGTGGCTAGGAAGTAGCCTAAAAGAGGATGCGGGCAGGAGAGGAGTTCTCAGAGCTGTCCGAATATGGCAGTTCTTACGTGGGGGGCCGCTACGGGAGCTCCACTTGGAGCCGCACCCCCGGGCGAAATCGGATGCCCGCGGAAGCGGAGGATGCACTGGGTTCCACTGACAGCCCTCGTGGGTATTCCAGGGGCCGTTCGGGACTCTACTACTCTCCCCCTGGGACATCCTACACGATTGTCGAAAGACCGTCGTCTGGGATGCACCATCATTCCTCCAGAGAGTACAGCGCCGGTTCCCAACACTACAGTAAAAGTCCTAGAGGTGAGTTGTATAAATGTGTAGTTTAGACGTCGGATTCGAATGGACACCACGAAGAATTCCAAACTATTATCACTAATCTATTTTCAGGGACATATTTAGGAAGTAACCCAAATTTCGATCGATCATCTAGTAATAACAAGAAGCGGCCGATTTCTCCAGAACAAGTACTTCGCCTTTTTGGTACCAGTCAAAATCAGTCTAACACTAAATTAAACGTCGAACGTCCTCGGAGGTCTCCTGCAAGTAGTCCAGCATCCACAACTCACCAGGTTAATTACAGGCCGCCATCTTATGGGTTTAGTAGTGTTCACGAACTCGTCACCAGGACAGTCACTATGGTGAGGGATCCTCCGGAGGGGACTCATGGATTTGGAATATGTGTCAAGGGTGGCAAAGAAGCAGGTGAGTTCTTCTCTAGGAGATTACTAAAGTTTCAGGAAATGTTGTTAAAGGCCCACGTTATTGACAGAGCAACATGATTGTACTTATCGCTAATACCTGATTTAATGAAGAATCACCTTCTGGCTTAACGGTTAAATATTCCAAAGAGCAGTTTTTGGGAACAAATGATGCAGGAATTAACTGTGAAAGCTTCCATGATTGCATTGATTTCAAAACATGAAAGTGTAATTTAGTATACAGTGTATCCCGTCTTAAACGAACTATGTGGAATTGACAAAAATAAAATAGAACTACGAAAAATGACTAAACTAAGAAGTTTAAGAGGATTAAATAAAATCCTACAAATATTTTCGCAATCTCATTTTCCTTATTATCAGGTTAGATTTTATATTATTTTAACGCCCATTTTTGTTTTAATTGAAATTTAAAGCGTAGGCGAAATTCCAGGTGAAACACGTTCATTTTCCTATTAATAAATATCAGAATCCTAAAAAAGACACAAAAAAGGCAAAAAAGGCAAAATAAAAGTTGCATTTTTGATTGCACGCATTCTAAAACGGATTTAAAATTGGGTCTGTCTTTAATCCTTCCATTTATTAAAAAAGGCAATTTGCCTAACTATCCTAGCTCTAGTTATAAGTATACAGGGTGGTCCTGAAATAGTTGGTCAAACTTTAGGAGCGAGTTCTCCAGACCAAAACAAAAAAAAGCTCATATAAACCTAAAATGTCCTAAAATGCTTTGTTACGGCATTGTAAAGATCACTGCATATAATTATGGTAATAGTTGGACCAATGTTTTAAAATTTATTGTGCATTCCTTATTCATCAAGATTGAAAATTAGAACCCAGTTTCGTTTTAATAAGTGTATGAGGGGCGTCTCAAATGGGAGGATTAAGTACTGTTTCCGACAATATCTTTTATCATTGTTAAATTCAATATACCTATATATATATATAATATTCTTATTCGTTGTGCAAAAGTATCCAAAAAAGCAACTCTTGTTAAAAGTAGATAAACCCAACCATGTTCGAGAAAATTCAATTACTAGGAAAAATCGAGTTATTGATAATGTTAGGGATACCATGGAAGCAACTCCTTCCAAGCTAATCAGAAAAGTAAGGCAAAAAATTGATTTGTCATACCGAAGTACCCGAACAATTAAAAAAAATTGAGCACGTTTCCATATAAAATGCAAATGGTTCATTAACTTTTACCGCGTAACTTCCAACCTAGAACAAATTATTGTGGCTGTTCTTAAACAACATAAATAATAATGACATATTGGTTGTTAGTTGATTCAGCGAAGAAGCATGGTTTCACCTCAATGGGTATTTCAACAGCCAAAATATAAGAATATGGGCACCAGATAATCTGCGTCTGTTAGAGGAAACTCCGTTACCTCCACAAAAGATCGGTTTCTGGGTCGCTGTTTCAAGAAGACGAATATTTTACAAGTTTCTTGCAGCAAATATAACTGCCAATTATTATCTTCCGAATATCTTAACCCCCTTTTTCAATCAACTTTATGATGATAAAATTATAAATGGTTACTTCCAGCAGGACAATGCTACACCATGTACTACTAATCGGGTAATGCAATTTTTACAGGAATTTTATGATCATCGGTTAATTAGTAGGCATTTGTTTCCATCAAGGTCACCCGATCTTACAGTTCCAGACGTCCTTCTATTCCCTGATCTAAGAAACAATATTTTTAGTAATAGACCACAGAATCTAGAAGATTTATAAAATGCCATTTCACGAAAGTTAGATGAACTTACCTCTGATCCTCTGGTGAATATATTTCAAAATCTTAAGAGAAGAGTGCAATTATGTTTAGAAAACAATGGCCATTATTTTCAACATCTCTTGTGGAATCCTTTATTTACTTTGCTCTGTAAATTTGTACGCAATTTGATTTCAAATGAACGTTTTTTTTACATACCCCCTTAACTGCATAACCTCAATACTTCGACCACAGGGACCACAGAACACTTGAGATGGCAATGCAACCTTGAATATAGCTAATTAAAGACAAATACAGACAAACACTGCAAAATAAAGTGTTAATTTTAAATATCTATTAAATAGTAAAATAAACATCCTAATAAAATTTGACATGTAAACTGTCAGCTATTAATGTATGACAGTTAAAAATATTTATAATGTTTACATCTTTATAATTACAGATTAATCTAAGGCAAGACTGTAATATTCCAAGGGCGTCTTTGAATTGGGTTTTTATTGCAATCATCTCGTGCCTATAGAATTCTAATAAGATTGCAGCAGTTTACTGAGGTTTCTTGATTTTGAAAAAGTTTAGAACCGAAAGCAAATATTATTTATATTTTTGGAAGCATTTAACTTTGTAGAAGTTAATGAGCAGTTTAAAACTGTTATGTTTTTTCTTCTTCTTTAGCCATCTGGTGTCCACTTTTGGATGTAGGCCTCTTTCACGCCATTCTATTTATTCTGTTCTGGGCGTTTCTTATCCGGGTAAATCTTGTAGTTCGTTTTACATCGTCCACCCAGCGTGTTGATGGACGACCTTTTCCTAGCTTCTCTGGGTATGGTTGCCATTGTAAAATTGTTCCATCTTTTGTCTGTATACTTTGCAATATGCTCAGAGTAGTTCCATTTCAACGATGCTATTATTGGAGAGACATTGATAACTCTTGTAATGCCGCTAATCTACTCATTTCCTTTTCAGTCTTTCAGAGATATATTGAGCAGTTGTCGGCCCATTGCTCTTTCAGTAATACTCAATTTTTGTACTGATTGATTTGTTAGGGTTCTAGTTTATGTTCCGTAGGTTAGAACGGAGAGAGCACACTAATCAAATTCTCGGTATCGAGTTTTTATTGGAATATTCCTATTTTTTAAGGCGTTGATAAGTTTTCCACATATTTATTAAATGTTATGTTTGATTACATGTCCAAGATACACATACATATATAACTTTCCACATTTAATGTTTTGTTACCTCTGACCGTAATTCGTGGGTCGATATTACACATTACTTTTGTTTTATTTATGTTCATTTCTAAATCAATTATACTTGCTGATAGGATAGATTTTCTAATCTGTCTTGTTTTCCTTCTTGTGCAGCAGCGCAACAATATCATTGTTCCAGTTTATGGAGATTTTTGCCTGTTCTAGACGTTGATTAAATATTTCACATAATTTATTTATTGTTTCCATCCCCCCTTCTTCTGACATTTGTACTATAATCGTCTCTCGACGCCATATTATTTTTCATAGAGTTTAACGCAGATCTAATTTCTTCTTTGCTTATTTCTAGGATCTTCTCCAATCCTATATTGAAGATTTTTCTTTTCTAGGTCTTTAGTTTTTGCGCCGTGTTAATATTTGACACTGATAATGTGTGGTCATTCCTATTTTATTTTGAACGTTATATTAATGTTTCCATGTTTTTCTGCTTTTTTTTCAGTTTCATAGTAACTTTGAAGGTTTTGTTTTATTTTCTTTTTTACGGGGTAGTACAAGCCAGAAATGCAAATTGCTTGCAAATGCTTATTCGATCTCGTCTGGTTTTCCCTGTGATCTGTCGTAAATATTTCATTTTGGCCGCTGTAATTTTTAACTTATGTTTATCTCCCGTCGGTCGTGATTCAGCTTCATACGTAAGCGTAGGTGTGTATATATGGTTTTATAAATTCTTCTTTCGTATTAGTTTCTACTTCCTTTTTACCTATTAGTGTGTTGTTGATTTGATAGTATGTTACTTGCCTTTTGTATTCTGTTTTGTATTTCATTGTCTATTTTTCTATTTTTTGTAATGCTGGTGTCTAAATACTCGTACTCGTTTACTGTTTCTAATCTTTCCCCATTT
>JABXWE010054368.1:0-10729 GCA_014611495.1 Limonius californicus
TTGGATATCTTTTGCGGTTAACCACGCAACGACTTTCAAGGTTAGCTTTGGGACATCTATGATTAACCAAATGATGACTTTCACGGTTTGCTTTTGGATATCTTTTGCTGTTAACCACGCAAGACTTTCAAGGTTAGCTTTTGGACATCTATGATTAACCAAATGATGACTTTCAAGGATAGTTTTGAACATCTTCTACGGTTAACCAAAAGATGACTTTCAAGGTTAGCCTTTGGACATCTTTTGCAGTTAATCAAGCGACGCCTTTCAAGGTTAGCTTTTGGGCATCTATGATTAACCAAATGATGACTTTCAAGGTTTGCTTTTGGATATCTTTTGCGGTTAACCACGCAACGACTTTCAAGGTTAGCTTTGGGACATCTATGATTAACCAAATGATGACTTTCACGGTTTGCTTTTGGATATCTTTTGCGGTTAACCACGCAACGACTTTCAAGGTTAGCTTTGGGACATCTATGATTAACCAAATGATGACTTTCACGGTTTGCTTTTGGATATCTTTTGCTGTTAACCACGCAAGACTTTCAAGGTTAGCTTTTGGACATCTATGATTAACCAAATGATGACTTTCAAGGATAGTTTTGAACATCTTCTACGGTTAACCAAAAGATGACTTTCAAGGTTAGCCTTTGGACATCTTTTGCAGTTAATCAAGCGACGCCTTTCAAGGTTAGCTTTTGGGCATCTATGATTAACCAAATGATGACTTTCAAGGTTTGCTTTTGGATATCTTTTGCGGTTAACCACGCAACGACTTTCAAGGTTAGCTTTGGGACATCTATGATCAACCAAATGATGACTTTCACGGTTTGCTTTTGGATATCTTTTGCTGTTAACCACGCAAGACTTTCAAGGTTAGCTTTTGGACATCTATGATTAACCAAATGATGACTTTCAAGGATTGTTTTGAACATCTTCTACGGTTAACCAAAAGATGACTTTCAAGGTTTGCTTTTGGATATCTTTTGCGGTTAACCACGCAACGACTTTCAAGGTTAGCTTTGGGACATCTATGATTAACCAAATGATGACTTTCAAGGATAGTTTTGAACATCTTCTACGGTTAACAAAAAGATGACTTTCAAGGTTAGCCTTTGGACATCTTTTGCAGTTAATCAAGCGACGCCTTTCAAGGTTAGCTTTTGGGCATCTATGATTAACCAAATGATGACTTTCACGGTTGGCTTTTGGATATCTTTTGCTGTTAACCACGCAAGACTTTCAAGGTTAGCTTTTGGACATCTATGATTAACCAAATGATGACTTTCAAGGGTTGTTTTGAACATCTTCTACGGTTAAGCAAAAGATGACCTTCAAGGTTTGCTTTTGGATATCTTTTGCGGTTAACCACGCAAGACTTTCAAGGTTAGCTTATGGACATCTATGATTAACCAAATGATGACTTTCAAGGATAGTTTTGAACATCTTCTACGGTTAACCAAAAGATGACTTTCAAGGTTAGCCTTTGGACATCTTTTGCAGTTAATCAAGCGACGCCTTTCAAGGTTAGCTTTTGGGCATCTATGATTAACCAAATGATGACTTTCAAGGTTTGCTTTTGGATATCTTTTGCGGTTAACCACGCAACGACTTTCAAGGTTAGCTTTGGGACATCTATGATCAACCAAATGATGACTTTCACGGTTTGCTTTTGGATATCTTTTGCTGTTAACCACGCAAGACTTTCAAGGTTAGCTTTTGGACATCTATGATTAACCAAATGATGACTTTCAAGGATTGTTTTGAACATCTTCTACGGTTAACCAAAAGATGACTTTCAAGGTTTGCTTTTGGATATCTTTTGCGGTTAACCACGCAACGACTTTCAAGGTTAGCTTTGGGACATCTATGATTAACCAAATGATGACTTTCAAGGATAGTTTTGAACATCTTCTACGGTTAACAAAAAGATGACTTTCAAGGTTAGCCTTTGGACATCTTTTGCAGTTAATCAAGCGACGCCTTTCAAGGTTAGCTTTTGGGCATCTATGATTAACCAAATGATGACTTTCACGGTTGGCTTTTGGATATCTTTTGCTGTTAACCACGCAAGACTTTCAAGGTTAGCTTTTGGACATCTATGATTAACCAAATGATGACTTTCAAGGGTTGTTTTGAACATCTTCTACGGTTAAGCAAAAGATGACCTTCAAGGTTTGCTTTTGGATATCTTTTGCGGTTAACCACGCAAGACTTTCAAGGTTAGCTTATGGACATCTATGATTAACCAAATGATGACTTTCAAGGATAGTTTTGAACATCTTCTACGGTTAACCAAAAGATGACTTTCAAGGTTAGCCTTTGGACATCTTTTGCAGTTAATCAAGCGACGCCTTTCAAGGTTAGCTTTTGGGCATCTATGATTAACCAAATGATGACTTTCAAGGTTTGCTTTTGGATATCTTTTGCGGTTAACCACGCAACGACTTTCAAGGTTAGCTTTGGGACATCTATGATTAACCAAATGATGACTTTCAAGGATAGGTTTGAACCTCTTCTACCGTTAACCAAAAGATGACTTTCAAGGTTTGCTTTTGGACATCTTCTATGGTTAACCTATTAGCGACCTTGGAAATGTCTAACTAATTTGTGACATAGTTAACCTACACGTTAACTTTTGGTTGACTAATAGTGACCTAAATTTGAGAGGTTAACTTTTAGCTATCTTCTGGGTAACTTTGGTTATGTGGGCAGTCGACGTTGGGTTACAATTAACGATGCTTTTCCTAACCACGGCTGACCCGGAGTGATAACAAGGCCACACACAACATCGTACATTAAATTTTACAATTAATACAAATAGTGAAAATGCCGAGCGATTGTAGTTCAGAGGAGAGGGAGGAGCGTGATGCAAGTCCAAACGGGACCCATCACCACCTTCAAAAAATTGCGGTTGTACGAATAGCAACCTGGACACCATAACGGCGTAAGATAAAAAGAGAAATTGATAAAGAAAGAAATCACAGTACAGTAAGTACCCTGGCGGCTATCATCTTATGTGACAAGTAATAAACCAAGAAAATTGACTTGGAATTCTAAAACACAGGGGTCATCCTATTCTTATCTGATCGGTATGTGCAAAATTTCTTCTTGCTTATGTTTGAGATTGCAGTATTAATACCCTTATTTAATTTCGTATACCAATTCTTGGTCGAGTTCCAACCATCTTAAATCCACATTATAAAATTGAAGGGTGCTTTGTTTTTCCATTGGTATAAGCATTCGCCAAACACATGGACAACTGACATACCGTCATGATCTTGGATAGCAAGAACGCTTGGATCTAATATGGTACACCATCGAACAGTGGTAGAATAGATACCTTCAACTGTCAGTTCTTCCTGATCATGTTAGCCAGATTTCCGGAATACTCATTTGCACTGGTCTTCCAAGACAGGGATCGTCTTTCGCGAGTGTTGTGTCCCATTTAAACTGCTTCGACGGATAATCTAAGTACTTAATATTCAGGGGATCAATTACCATAAACAGTGAAAATATGTTCAAGGACAATCTATGATCTATGTATAGATGCAACACGTTTTTATATTGTAATTAGGTATTTATTTATGCAACTTTACACAAATATTTTTAAAAGAAATCTAACTGTTTTAGAATTGGTTAATTACTACTTGTCGTAGTATTCCAACTTCTTTTGGAAGTAAGCGGTAATGATTATTCGCAATTATTCTTGATGATCAATGCGATGTTAAACTGTCTATAAATGTTGTACGCTGTATTTGCGAATTATCTCAATTGCTCATAATGAGTACGATGAACATGTAATTCTGTTTAGTGAAAACAATGGTGATTAAGATTAGTATTAGCATCGGGTAGGTAATTGTTATTTTATTCTTACAGTTTAATTTTGAATAATATATATTGTATATCTATGAAATCTTGATTAATACGATTTGATGAGAACTATGAGGAAAATAGTAAAATCAAGATGAAAGCCCTATAATTCTCACAAAAACGAAGAAAAAAAATGCAATTGTAGATTTCGGCCGTTAAGGGGTCATCTTCAGTGCTGTTAGATTGTACGCCGAAACGAAACAAAGCAACGACATGACCAAAAGAGCAGGTAATTTCTATCGCAATTTACATTTCTTGCTCGGTTTTTATGAGAATTAAAGGGTTTTTCATTTTGATTTTGATTAATACATTTAAATAACTTCAGCTTGGAATATGTAAAATGTTTCCAGACAGCCGAAACCTCCTATTATGTCCTCCTAAACGCAGGTTTGAATATAACACGTTTCCATACAGTAAAGATATTATTAGTTTATGGAAATCAAACTGGAGTAAAACGAGTGGGTGTAATGCCTTCGATAGCTACAGTCGTGTAGCTTCCAAATTACAGCATGACCTAGTTTTAAAATTGCGTCGATAAGAGTCGTTACTACGCAATTCAATACCTAAAATACGTTTCGAATTTTTGCAATTACATAACAGTTGCGGTCCTTCTACAAGCTGTGTGTGGCCTAAATAGAGTCGCCGGATTCTCTATGAACAATACCTTTGAAATAGGAAAATAGCCACAGTTTCGCAAAGAACAGAGTTCAATCACCGAACAGGTCATTGCATCTTTGCTGTAGTTGCTACGTATAGATATTTACTAAATACAAGTTAAACATTAAAAAGTTACTAAATAAAGCTTATAGAGAAAATCCGATTTTAGGAAACATTTTAAACGAACTCTTAGTGCAACTTAGATTTGCGATTAAATTTAGTTGTTTTTAACAATTAATTTATAAAAAAATATTTGTAAAAATGTCACTTCATATTTTGAAAACGATCATAATCACAAATATTATAAATTGAGAATATTAATGTGAAAAAGTAAAGAATTTAGTATGGATATACTAAAGGAAGAATTTCTTAGTTTAAGCTTGCGTACTTAATAAAATAACTATTGAATTCGGGATTTCACGCAGAACACAATTTTAGGTAGTTGCTTTGGTATCATTTTATGCAAACCGACGCGACACTAGAGCTGAAAACAAGACTATTGAGAATGTAATTGCCGGCATTAACAAACCCTTTAATTAATCATATAATTATTAAAATAGTGAAAAAAAGTTTTTTTAAAATGAGCAGATAGATACGTTTTTTAACAATTACATATTCTGTTGATGCCGCTCCTCATTTGTATTTTGAAGTGTAACGCCGACAACAGAAATAAATGCGTAGCACTTTATTCACAAACTTATTTATTGCTTTCCATTTGTTTCAATGGTTTTAAAGGCCTTCCGTTCATTTAATTGTTCTGGTAGTTATGTTTCTTTTTTGGACAAGTTCTCATTTTACAGGATACAATAAACAAACAATTAAATACAAGAGTGCTTTTGCTAATTTTCTTAGGTTCACGACTTTAACATTATACAAGGTGTCGTACCTTGATTGTACAATACTGCACCGGAGTATTCTTGAGTCAACAACGAGCAAACAAGTCCTAATCAACATATATTCGCAAATGCAGAGATAAACACATAAAAAATTAACAAGTATTAAATGACTAACTAAAATAAACTGATACAAAACATGTTCAATGTGGCTACCACTTACTTCAACGCCTCCACGAATTCTTCTCCTATTCTTTCGTATTCTTTCACAAATCCTAGGAAATTGTCTGGCTTGATTAAGCACAACATTGTAATTTTATTTCTTAAATCATCTAGATTCAGAGTAAACTAACTGTTCTACATAATCCCATATGCAAAAATCAAGCGCATTTAAATCTGGTGGACGAGGCGGCCATGACACAGGACCAATCCAATCCAGTTGTTGCCGAATGTTTGACTTAAGTAGTTTCTTACTTTTATTGAATAATGTGCTGGTGCACCATCATACATGAAATAAATATTGCTTCTAATTCGTTTCGTAGGAACTGAAGGTATGCAATCCCTGTTAGACCGTTTGGAAGAAAAATGGGTTCTAATAATTGACTTCCTATAGCTCCAGTCCAAACGTTGATAGACGTTTGATGACGTGTCTCAACTATTGCACGGGGATTTTCACCGCTTACATGTGCGCATTCTGATGATTAAAAATCCACATTCGCCGGAAAATGAACGTTTACTTGTTCTTGAAGTGTAGCCCAAAGACAGAAAGCTCCTCTGTTTTCATTGTTTGCTTCGATTAAAGCTTGCACCGGTTGATAGCGAAAGGAATGTAGAGACTGCGCCTTAATAATTTGCCACAAAGTGCTTCTGTTCGTATTTTTCGTGGCCTTGTACTGGTTGATGAATCTTCTTCAACTCTCGCCAAAATTGCTTCTTCCAATTGCACAGGTCTAACATTTGATTTTTCCCTGGTTACTTTCACATTTACGCTTCCCGTCTCTCGCAAATGTTGGAATGAATACTCTTGATATCATTTGCTGATATAGAAACACCTGTCGGGATATCGTTCTTCGTAAAAACACGATACTAAGAACAAATTTGTATCGGCTAAACTATAAACAGAAACTATTTTGACTAACTGTTCCACAGGATATGTAATGGGGACCCTGACGACAAATAGGAAAACGTCTAAATAAGATACGTCAAGTAACAAAGCAACTGTAACAAAAATATACCTAGAAAGATCATACATCTTACGTAAGTCCGCACATACATATTCTGAGGTCAAAATCAGTGTTTATCTCTGAAACTATACATTTGCGAATATATGTTAATTGGGACTTTTTGCTAGTTGTTGATCCAATAATTCCCTGGTGAAGTATTAAGGAATCAAGGTGGGACACCCACCTCTCTGTATAGTATGTTCAACATAATTTATGGTAAAGGTTGATTGGGAATAACAAAACGAGTATTTTTTCTTAAGGCATACCCCCCTTCCCTTCTTTTCGTATTTTTATTGCCTTTTTGGCAGTCTCTCATACTCTATTCTAACCACATATCCACACTCTCTCAGTTGTTCTAACTCTATCTCTCTTGGTCTATTCATGATTCTTCACAAGTATCGCATTTCTACTGTAATGTTACTTTTGTGTTTGTTTCGTATTAGAATAATATAATAGTTATCATAGTATAATTCAGTTCCTAGTTTTTACTCTAGAAGACAACATATTTATGTCGGAATGCGAAACACAACAGTCCAAAGGTAACATACAAGCGAGTTTTTTTTTAAGAAAATCATAATTGCGAATAAAAACAATTTAGTACAAAAACTTAAAGAAACAAGGGTAAATACGAACCCAAGATTCAGCTAAACTCCTAATACACGTTGCATAACACAGCTGATGCGTGCAACTATGCAATTATTTATTGTTTCCATTGCCTTCACTCTACAATTGTTACTGCATTTGCAACTGCATAGTTTTGAATAAAATCATCTGCCTGTTAATCTACACAATATTTATATTTTCCTTCAGGGAATTTCTGGGTACATTACATCGCATCTGCTGCGGTGCAATTTATAAATGCAAACTACATTGATATACATTATAAAAACTCATTTCTAAATTACAGCGTAAACTTTCATAACAACCTTTGAAACATTAAGTTTGCAACCAAACAGATTTATTTTAAAACGCCACTTTAACGTGTAAACAATTTTAAGAAATCCGTAAATACACTTATTGCCGTTTTTTATTTGGGAATTTCTGAAAATAACAGAAATATGCTATTGTGTTAACAAATTGTTTTGCTCCTAAACCAGTAAATTTCCGATTAATCAATATCCGATTGTAACGTTACTTCAATACTTCTTGCAGGTGTGGGTATTTGTGTCGTATTTTGTATGATCTCAGAAGTAGAAAAAAGATTCAGGGATGATGAACTTTGGAACAAGTAAATAAACGATAAACTGTTTTTTAAGTTCTTGATTCCAGAAATAGTTTCCAAAAAAGGATCTGAAGAAGATATATGTACGATTTTATTAATTACAAACAACTGATATTACTTACCAACTTACAAATAAAATTAGTATGTAATTAATTAAAATGTTGTAAATAGTTTTAAGTAAAAGCTAAAAATTTGTTCTCTGCTTTAATAAACATCACAATCGGTTTGTGCACAGGCTCATTCTAGCCCATAAAAGCTAATTAAATTGAATTCAGTATTTTTTCACTAAACAGGCCTTAAATTCGGAATATAAAAAAAATATCATAGCTGCCTTTGTTTTGAAGTTAGCAAAATTAACAAAACGTTTAGTGTGTGTAACAGAAAATAGCAAAATGGCCTACATTTAAAAGGCTTTTATCCACCACATTGACTTTTTTTTAACTGGCTTGACGTACCAATAATAAGCATTAATACACACGTGGTATTTTATTTTGTTTTTCGTTTTGTGCAATATTAAGCGAAAAACAGTACCTATATTTACAAAAGCTTAGAAACGGAGGTGCGGCATTACCCCCTTGATGTATTTCGCACCGGGTGAAAGCGGTCGTTTAAATTGCTTGACAAACCTGGACCGATTGTTTGCAGTGTTTTCAAGGTGTTTAAAAAATAATGGTATATATCACTACCTTGGAAGTTTTGTTAGGTGAATCTCTCAAAAAACATCAATATTCAATTTACCTAAGTAAAGACGATTGCAATACGACGGTCGTATACATTAAAACCATCCATTGCACGTAAATAACATACCACATTAATTTGCAAATATCTGTAAAAATTCAAAATTTAATTTAAATTCACAAATCACCAAATACCACACGCTATGATCAACTGTAAAAGGAGGAACTGTGTGATTTGTATTTTCCGAGAAACCATATTTATATGTATCCGTGTTGTATGTGCGCATCAATTTAATTTATAAATAATAATTTTTTCGAACTATTGTGTACAAAAATAAGGTCGAATTATAGACCTTCCGCAAACTAAAAATGTAAAAATGTTTAAACTTGTAAAAAAAATGTTGAAAATAAACATACATA
This sequence comes from Limonius californicus, assembly GCA_014611495.1. Classification (NCBI taxonomy): domain Eukaryota; kingdom Metazoa; phylum Arthropoda; class Insecta; order Coleoptera; family Elateridae; genus Limonius; species Limonius californicus. The sequence goes on from JABXWE010054368.1 coordinate 8,906, forward strand.
CTTAAATATATTTTCAGGTGACACTTTAAGCAATTAATGCATGGGTCTCCAAACTACGGCCCGCGAGCACCACCAAACCGGCCCGCGGTAGCGAGCCGGACATGCCCGGTATCAGTAATAATCAGATGTTTTTATTGAACGACCAATTAAGAAAGACAATAACTGACATACATAATGAAATTGAACATTTTAACTGTAATTAATGATATGAGATTTATCATAAAAACTTACAATAAGTGGTATACATAGGTAATTCACATTATGAAATTAAACATTGTAATTATGATTATGAGATTTATGTAGCTGTAACTTTCCGCTGACAATTGTTTGCAGTTGTGGATCAAGTTTACTATTGGAAATTATCAGCAGCGACTTCAAACATGCATGAGTTAATTTGTATCTGTAAATATTTTTTGTATATTTCATTTTTAGAGAATGTTTCTTCAGACAGATAAGTAGTGCCGAAAGCGGAAAAAAGGCCACGAGCAAATTTATGCAACTGATCAAACTGTGTGAGTGGAAGACTCTTATAAAATTCCAGCAATCATTACTTTAAATATTTTTCTTTAAAAATATCGCTACACTGCAAATCAATCATTTCCATTTGAAGTTCTGGAGCAAGGGTTTCTATATCAGCGTTAAAAGGATTTTGAAACATCTTGATATCGTTTACAATTGCATCAAAATCTGAAGAACGACACTCGAAATTTATTTTTAAAGCACCCAAAGCTTCAATTGCGAAATCTACCGGAAATGGAGTCTCAGTTTGCTGACTGAATGTTTGGCATGCATTAAAATGCGTGAAACATTTTTCGTTCAATTGCGATTGAAACAAAACAATTTTTTGTCGGAAGGACATAATATGAGTGTATAAATCAGACAGAAGCTGGTTTTCTCCTTGTAATTTTAAATTAAGATCATTCATATGCATGGTTAAATCTGTATAAAATGGTAATGTCCATAACCAGTCATTGTTTTGTAACCCAGCCAGAGGACGATATCTTTCATTCAAGAACATTACGATTATTACTAGGAGCTCAAAAAATCGCGTTAGAACTTTTCTGCAGCTAAGCCAGCGTACTGCAGAATAAAATGGTAAGTCATTTTCTTCAATCTCTTCAATAAACTCACGGAATTGACGATGCATTTTCCGCACAAAGAATGTTGATGAATGATGCAATGTACAATTAATGGTTTTGAACCACCGTCATTTTCTACGGCCTTTGACACGAGAGCAACGACACCTGTATTTTTCCACACATGTTTTTCCCACCATCGGTAGTAATAGACTTCAAGTTCTTCCATTAAAGACTGATTTTCTAAACAGCATTTTCAACTCCTTTAAAAATATCTTCTCCAGTGGTCGTGCCGTGAATGCTATGAATGTCAAAACGCTCTTCATACACTTCATAATTTTTACCTATTCATCGAATAAAAAGTAACACCTGAGCAGTATCTGAAACATCTGTTGACTCATCCAGGGCCAAAGAGAACCACTCTAAGTGTCGATGTTTGTCAGACAATTGAGTTAATATATTTTCTGCAATATCATCTACTCTTCCGAGCCACAGTGTAGTTCGTTTATTTGTAAGTTTAGGGTATTTATGTATTAATAAATTTTGTGTAAAATTAAATTATCGTTTAAAATGTGCAAAAATATACAGGGTATTCCATTTAAAAAAATGTTGTTTTTTTTAATATCTCGAAAACGCGAAGTTCAATTGTTTTTAAAATTCTACCATCGTAATCGGAAGAAAAAACGCTACTACTTTGGTAATTTAACCAACATCGTATCTTTAGTAGTAACAAAGTTGGCAATAGTGC
>JABXWE010054370.1:0-13390 GCA_014611495.1 Limonius californicus
TAACACATGTTTTATATATTCGTACTTTATCTTCAGTGGTCATATATTTGTTCTGCCATATTATGTCGCGGAAACATCCTGACACTGCTGCAGCTTTATTTGATTGTTTTCTTGTCTCTTGATTGATGTTTCTGCTGCTGGATGTTTCTACTCCTAGATATGTAAAGCTCATAATCTGTGTTATTGTTTTGTCGTCTATGGCCAGTTTACACCGTATTGGTTCTTTGGAGATTACCATGGACTGCGTTTTTTCTATTGATATTTTCATGTTAAGTTGTGCGGCAGTTGTTTTGAACTTAAAAAGCATGCGTTGTAAATCGTCTTCGTTTTCTGCCGCAATAACTGCGTCGTCCGCGTAGGTCATTATCTTGAATCTGCTATTCCCCATCCTGTAGCCTTCTCTCGTCTCTTTGACGGATTTAATAATTTGGTCCATAATGGCTGAGGCTGTCTCCCTGTCTTATGCCTGTTGCTATAGGTACTTCTTCTGTTAGTGCGTTATTAGTTCTGATTCTTGTTTTATTGTTATTGTTAAGCTCGTTTATTATGTTTATAATTCTTCGAACGATATTATTTTCTTGCAGCGTTCTTATAACGTCAACGAGCTGTACTCTGTCGAACGCTTGAGTCAGGCCAATAAATCAAAGGAATAGTGGCTTATTAAATTCGATCGCTTTCTCTATTAATTGTCGTAATATAAATATTGCGTCTACTGTGGACCTATTCTGACAAAACCCCTGTTGTTCTTCACTTATGCCCACCTTGAGTGTTATTTCTTCTGCTAAGATCTTTGTCATTACTCTCGAAACAGTGCTTAAAAGGCATATTCCCCTATAGTTTTGAGGATCTTTCTTGGTACCTTTTTTGAATATCGGGATTGTTATGCTTGTTTTCCACTGGTTACATACATACATATGGCATCTAGGATTGCTTTCCAAACTTAAACAATCAATTCCGCATCCTCTCCACTCCCCCCAGAAGTTCTACCTATCCACAGAACATTCCTTGTAAACAATCAACAAACATACACTGACCTATACCCTGTAAAATCCGGTGTACCACAGGGAAGTGTTCTGGAGCCCACTTTATATTCACTGTACACAGCAGAACTCCTACACACGACTGTAACGATGACAGCAACATCCGCAGATGACACAATGATCCTAGCCTCACACCATGATCCCAAATTAGCATCCAGAAACCTACAAATCACCTAAATCAGTTTGAACAATGGTTAACAAGATGGTGAATGAAGGCTAATGAAAACAGACCGACTTATGTCACCTTCACTCTGAAGAAAGGAACTTGTCCTGCTGTTACACTGAATGGAAACCAAATACCCCAAGCGGACACAGCCAAATATCTATGACTTCAAATGGACAGGAGATTAACTTGGCGCACCCACATCTTCGCTAAAAGAAAACAGCTAGAAGCAAAATTTAAACAACTATACTGGATTCTCGGAAGAAACTCGGAATTGTCAACAGAAAGCAAATTGCTACTTTACAAAACTATAATAAAGCCCATATGGACGTACGAGATAACCCTTTGGAGTTCAACCTGTACCTCAAACATAGAGATATTACAGCGTTTCCAAAATAAAGTCCTCCGTGCTATAGTAAATGCTCCATGGTATATCCCAAACGGAGTATTGCACGCTGACTTAAAAATTCTAACGGTTCGAGAAGAAATACCCAGATTCAGCACCAAATACCAGGACGAATCAACATTTCACCCAAACAAACTTGCAAACATACTAATACAAGAAGAGAAAGAACCAAACCATCGAATCTAACAACCAGATTCACTTAAACATCCTACATTATAAAAGGTGTTAATGAATTGTAGGGACAAACTTCTAGGGCTTGCAAAACACAACAAAGCGAACAACATGTGTTAATAAATGCGTGGTCAAATATGTTTCCTTTAGCAAATAGAGCCTCTTATAGATTCTTTAAGAAGTACCTGAAAATAAGTAAACCAAATTGCATTTGAAATTATTTTGTACGTGTCACACGGAATTTTGAAAAAAAAAGATCTAGACGTACATGCATTCAAATAACGTTAATTTTGACACAATTCGTTATTTATGTGGTATGTTTTACTTTTCTTGCATTCGTTTCTTTCTGTGCCTTTTATAATTCGTTTTTTTTTGTTCTGTGATATTTTTGATAATTATTTTCTTCGTTATTTTCGTATTTTTGTGTTATGGTGAATTATACTTTTGCCGAACAGCATATGTTCATGTATGGAGCTGCTTGGGGTAACGCACGCGAAGCTGCTCGCCTGTATCAAGAACACTTTCCGAATAGGAATCATCCATCGCACAAAGCCTTTAATGTAGTTTCAGGTCGGCTGCGGGAGGAAGGTACATTCGTTGTCAACAGACACAACTGTGGAGCTACCAGAACAAGGCGAACGGTGGATTTTGAGGAAGAAATTTTGGACAGTGGCTGAAAATCCTTCTAATAGTTCAAGCTCATGAAATGAGAGTGAACCATGTCTCAGTATGGGAGGTACTACATGAGTAGCAGCTACATCCGTACCATCCACAGTAGGTATAAGCCATGGTTCAAGCAGATTTTACCAGAAGGGTAGAATTTTGCCAGGAATTTCTGCGGCGGTATAATAAGGATCCAGAATTCCAAGTAAACGTTTTGTTTAATGAAGAGGTATCTTTTACGAAAGAAGGAATATTCAACAGTAGAAACAGCCACATTTGGGGCGATGACAATCTCCATGCTGTGGTTCAAAAAGGATACCCGCAAAGATTTTCCGTGAACATTTGGGCCGGGATTGTTGGCGATATACTCATTGGACCATATCTGCTACCCCAAAGGTTAACAGGAGCAATTTATTTAAATTTCTTGCGCCATGTCCTGCCTGAACTTTTGGAAGATGTTCCACCTCAAATGTGGCTGCAGCACGATGATGCACCTACTCATTTTTCGGCGGAAGTCAGGGAATTTTTAAATAACGCTTTTCCCAAAAGATGGATACGATATATTTGGAGCGGTGAGCAGGAAGTTATTTCGTAGATGTACTTCGTGTGTAGACGCTGGGGGGCGACATGTTGAACGTTTACTATAATTTTGTTAATTTTTGAATTAGTTATTATAAATTTTTCAAATATTTGATTTTTGCTTTGTAATTTTAGTTTTTCTATTGTTTAGTTTTGAAACATTTTGTTAATTAATTTATTTTAAATTTAATTTGAATTTGAAAAGTGGTAAAGAGGGCTTTATTTATCCTGTATTAATTTCCGTCGTTATGGAAGCAAATAGTAGGTAGTAAATTGAGTTGCCTACACTTAGGCGCTTCTTAAAGAATCTTTGAGAAGCTGTATCCCTGAAAGGAAACACGTTTGACCATACATTTATTAACAAAAAATGTTTGTTTTCATGTATACTTTAAGCCCTACAAGTTTTTCCCTACAATTCATTAACACCCTGTATAGTTTTATCTACGTAGAACGCATAGAGAATGTTCGCTAGAACATTACTCAACGTGTCTTGTAATTTATAGCTTAGGTTCTTAGTTTAAGCGCACAGAAGATGTATTAATAGTCCATAAAAGCGCTAACTGTATAAAATAAAGGAGAAATAATTAAAAAATATTGGTCGTTTCAAAATTTTTCAAGAAATAATATTAAACAATACATAATAACATACACTCAAAACATAAAGTAGAATAATCTACTACGAGGGTAGGCTGAAAACTAATGCACACATGCTTGTAGAGCGCGAACAAACACAAATAGCGAGTTCGGGCAAAAAGTACATTAAAGTAAAATTCTTATGTTTCAAAATCATATATTTATTTTTCCAACATAATCACCGTTAAGGCTAACACATTTCTCCCAACGTGTAACAAGTTTTTTCATTCCGTCACTAAAAAATTCTTCAGACTTTTCTCGAATCCAGACTTGACAGCTGCCTTCACCTCATCGTCCTAGGTGTAATGATTACCCTTGAGGTCTCTCTTGAGTAGAGAAAAAAAAATAAAAATCGCAAGACGCAAGATCGGAGAATAAGGAGGGTGTGAAATCGGTTCAAACTTTAGGTTCCGCAGAGCCTCTCCAGTTGCGCGCGAGGTGTGTGGACGAGCGTTGTCATGTTGCAAAACTATTGGCGCCAGGCTGCCTCCAACACGACAAACTTGACGTCGGAAGTGTTTCCGAGTCTGTATGTACTGAGAAGAATTTACCGTTGCACCTCGTTCCAGAAAATCGGTCACATGAACTCGGTGAGCATCCCAAAACACAGTCAAAAGAAGTTTTTTTGCGGATAGTTGTGTTTTGAACTTTTTCGCCTGAGAAGAAGACGGATGTCGATATTCAGCGCTCTGTCTCTTCTCTTCCGGGTCGTAATGATGGACCCAATGCTCGCGACATTCCAATCGACGCTGTTTGTTCTCGTCTGTGACACGGCGTGGTACCCATCGCGCACAGGTTTTACGGTATCCCAATTGTTCAATAATGAAACCGACACGTTCCTTGGATATTCCAATAAGATTTGCGATACGCTTTTCAGTGATTCGCCGATGATTTTGAATCAGATCGTCGAAGAGTTTGCGATGTTCATCGTCTGTGGCAGTGATCGGACGTCCGCTGCGTGTTTCATCAACAATTATGGCTTTTCCAGGCTCTCAACCATGAAATTTTATTACCCATCGATTTACCGTAGACCTATCAACAGCATCGTCACCATAGTCTTTAAACGACGATGAATCTCAGTAGGAGTCACTTTTTCAGCACTTAAAAATTCGATAACAGCACGCTGTTTAACTCGCGTTCACATAGCACTAGAACACGTCTCCATACTTCCGCTTCTCGAAATACACTGGATGAACGCAACGACCTCAAACCTGCGCATGTATATTGAGGGGGAATGTTACTTCCATAGCCACCTGGCGCGCTTCTGAAGGTCATTTCGTTCGCGCTCTACAAGCATGTGAGCATTAGTTTTCAGCCTACCCTCGTAGCTTATATAATTGCGATTCAATATGTTTGAATGAATAATGTAAAATAATAGCCAAGACATCAAATTAAAGGATAAGGTATAATAAATAGTGTGCAAGGTTACATATGTTATTTTATCATTTTTGAATGAATAATCTTTAATAATCCATGAAAATATAATGTTAAAAGATAATATAAAATAATAACTAACTTACATATTTGGTATTTGAATATTTTTAATTGCATAATTTAAGAAACTTCTTTACATACAGTTAGAAAATAACATGGAATACTCGTATATTAAGTTACATGCTTGTTATTTCAACATTTTTGAATGGGTAATCAAATGGAATCCATGTACTCTCATTAATAACTAATCGTACAGTGAAATAAGCTAAGCCGCTGCCATACTTTTCTTTAGGAATGTGTTCTGTGACAACACATGGACATATACTGCCATTAAAATTGTATCCCAAACCTTTCCTATTATTCACAACTTCGCACTTAAAATAATGAGAAATTTTTAAGGCAATGCGGTGTGATATTATTACCTTTACATAAAAATGCCCAGCGGTATTGTATCTCACAAGCCTAAGCCTTACAAATTCTTTCTGTAAAAAAATAAACATATCCTTGTCGTTTAAATCGAGGTTAATTACACGACAAGATGAAGATTCCTCAACAAACTGAACCCCAACATGTTTATGTTGGAAATGTTTTGGTACTTCCGCCAGCAGCCCTATTCGCATTGTACAGCAAGGACATTTGTACACTCTTTCCGCGCAGCTTTGCTCGTGTATTCGAATATCATCACAGCAAAACCATTTTTCGCAATTCTTCCATTTACAGTAAAACTGGATCGATTTTGCCAAGTGCTCCAAATCATACGCCCTTGAAAATTCAACATTATTTAGCTGACACTCTACACATTCATTATCAAATCCTTTGCAGTCGATGCAAGTGATATGGCCTTGACAACATCTAAATATAGGCGGTGTCATGGAAATTCGACAATACGGACACCTAATGAGTTCGTTGGTGATGCATAACACCTTCCTTCCGTCTTGCTGATGTTCTTCTTTCGATGCAGTCTTCACTTCTTCCGATATAGTAATGACCCATTGGGTTTGTATATTCGGTGGATTCTTTAGAAAGCCCAATAATGTCTTAATATCTACCTCTAGAGAGTGTGCTGGAATTAACTGCAAGGATGTGGTTGCACATGGATTTTCGTTCTCCAACTGTACCACATGTTTGTTATCTTCTCCTCTTAATTTTATGTTATATTGAATAAGGGATGCATGATAAGTATTTCCAAAGTACATGACGTTAAACCACATTTTACCCTCTTCAGCTGCATATTTAGTTTGCAGTAAAAGTAAAATACCATCGACTGTAATTAATCGATAGATTTCTTCATCCTTACCAACGCTGAACGTAAACTTGGGTTCCTTTAGAATCAGTTCTGGATGTTCAGATTCATAATGCTGACTTAACTTAAAAACGGAGTCCTCCCAATCACACATGGAATAAACAGCTACAGGACATATTATGGTTTGATACATGCACCCATCTTCGTGTTTCTCCATTTGATTAAACTGGATGTACTGTGGGCAACCAACAGATTCATATCGGCAAGGAAACGCATACAAAGACGCTATTTCTTCGTAAATGTAGCACCGAGAAAGAACCTGGTCATCAAAGCGATGGTGGCAGTGCTTGCACACGGTTCGGCCATCCTGAGTGATGTTTACAGGTGCTTTGGATAAATGGAATTTACATAACGAGCATCGTAACTTTTCCAGTAATGAATCTGGGAACTTCATCAATGCCATCCTCTTGAAACTAAAATATTGGTATTAGATATGATGCAATGTGATAAACATTAATTTTTAATTACTCTAACCTGTAGACACAGTATGATCATTTAGAATTCAAATAAGGATACGTCGATGGCACTATTTTACCAAAACGAATCATTAAGCGGAACCTGCTCATTGTAGGTAATTAACAGGCCATTGGCCTACACACAGCGAAACAAGAAGAAAAATAATTATATATTTTTAAAAAACAATATGTTATCGGGGGAACTAATATTTTGTAAAGGAATACTTCAATTTATCTTATACACAAAATGTTTAATTATGATTATACTTTAGTAAACATTTTATTTTCTGGCTAAAATGCCCAATTCTTTATAATAAAAATAATAAATGTTCTAACATTTAGTTTTACACTAATATTTCTAGAACCATTAAAAATTCTGTTTCTATTAAAATTCTTTTGCCCATGGAACCTAGCAATGAACCTCTGATTGCATTTTGTAAATAGCGAATAGTAATTAGAATTAAAACATAATAACACAGAACTTAATTTTGTGATTAGGACCGTCGCTAAGTAATCCTTGTCTAGTACTATAACTTTGCCTTATATAACATTAATTCGTTGGTCTTTATCTCAAAATTGCTATTGATATATTGCAGAAAATAACATAACAACAACATCATTGTCGTCATAAACACTACTATGAAGGGTAATATTCAAATCTATAATTATTTTAAAAATCATCCCTGTCCAGATTCGGGTTATGTTTTGTGTAAATATGCGTAACTGCTAAGTGATTATGTAAATATTAAATTTTTCGTGTACGAGCCTACTCCATCGATTTTTATTTGGCGGCAGATATTTCGGTAACGATACGTTGCTGTAGATTGTATTCCAATAATACAACCATACAGTGTAAACAGAATTTTCTTAACTAAGCCAGAAAATGTATTGATCCCCTACGTGGAAATGCATATCTAATGAACGCGTTAGGCCAGGTTTTTATTAACGCATGATATGGAACAACTAAGCAGTTGATATAGGTAGAAGAGCTATAGAATAAATACAGAAGGCGGTAGATAAAGGGGCCTAGATGGAGCAATGCGAACAAGCGCTGTCAGCCGAGGTCACAGTGAAGTGCGGCTCAATAGGCCGCGGGGTCAAACCCCGGCTGAGGCGACGACCGTATTTCATTTAGTTCAGTTTAAGGTGCATATTGCATGAATGAATAGTATGTAAGGGAGCGGTTATCTTAAAAGCAAAAATAGCAAATTTTTTTATAACCGAATTTAAGGCTTCCTTTTATTTGAAAAAAATATTTGGTTGAAATTTGTAGCAACGCCTTATTAGTAGTCATCCAACTTAACGATGCTCTTAACTTTCCTGAAGGGTCACTTAATCCTTAGATAAGTATCAGCAGATGTTATTATCTTACTATAGTTCTTACGATGAGCATTTTTCAGTTTCGGATTAGCGCTTTATTTGCACACCACAAACTGAACGCATTTGTCTTTGTTAGTTGCTTGCAGATTCATATTTCCGACAAAGACGTATGTCGTAGTGACATCTGCGAACGAAACAACACCAACACTGTACGTGTGGCGTATTCCATCGGCTGACGCGTTTAGTAGAAAGAGACAGAGATACTTGAGGAATGTCGCGCTGATGTAGCCAAACGTCACTACTTAAATCTGTTTCCAGCAGTATTTACATTGTTTTGGAGAATTATATGTCAATATTTTATTTTCCGAAGTTACCTGTAAGAGTTTTTATTTACGATGTTGTTTATGCTGAAATTTATTTTATACACTTTGGGAACCTTTGTTTTTGCTGGGAAATAGATATCCCGGTTTGTTTTGGTTTGTAGAAATTGGTATTAAGAGGTTGAAGATAAAATAATAGCATTTTTGTTATACAGCCATTAAAAGGTAATTACAGTTACCGGAATGTATTCTTGAAAACACATCCTGTGCCAACACTGTAAAAATATGTTATACCAATAATTTTCTGGAAGAGTTGGTACACGTTCTGGAAGGGATAATGATCATCAAACCATTGAACAATTTAAAGAAATTACAAAATTGAACGTCAGTAAATGCGGTTTCTATGTCTTAGCATTTGTATACATACCTTGAGATTTCTTCTAGTGAATTAATAAATGACAATGCCATTAATCAGGGATGATTAAATGTATCTCTAAAAGGGAAAAATGTTATCTTGCATTTTGGACTCCTAATGGAATATCAGTGGAAATTTTTAAATTAAATGCTACTTTTTGGAATGAAGCAATGCTACCAAAACTGAAAAGTTTTTGTCTGCATTGCTCCTTGAGATTATTGACCCCAGATGTCCAAGAAAATTGCCAACTGGAGAGATATAATAATTTAGTTTTCACGACATAAAAAAGAAAATCCATTTATATTCACAATTATATCACACATGAATGTGACCGAGCCAGCAATTACTGCAAACATGGAAATCAGCTCACCTAAGGTTTCAGACTTAAGTTTTTCTAATTTTCCTACTTTTCCATGCAACACACCGAACGTTATGTTCGCCTTGTTACCGAGGCATCCCTAGCTGTCTGGCTGTGAAAATCGTAAAGGATTTATTCAAGCTGGCATAAAATCCACAAGTGGATTGCCATTGTTTGAAAAAAATATCAGATTATTTTATATATAGGGAAATAAAACGTATTATACAGGCCCGGATTGGCCAGGTCGGCTGGTAGGCGATCGCCGAGGGCCCCCGAGTCAGGGGGCCCCCAAAGTGACCCCCTAAAAAAATAAAAACAAACTTAAAAGTTAAAAATTAGGCTCTGTCTTTACTAAGGTTGATTTTAAATTTTTAATTATGTCGCAATCGCTTGTGCGATTAATGTTAAACAGTTGTATACACTAAGCACAGTGTGCTTACGCTAGGCGCCGGCGTGTAGTATCGTCGCCTCGTCTTATTGCTGACAGAATAGACTTAGGTCTAATGTAAGCCAAGATCTTATGTTCAATCTATTTTTCATGAATGTAGGAAGAGAACTGTTTTATAAATTGAATAAAGATCAAATTATAGATCAAATAGCCAGGACCAGTGAAGAGCTGACCGAAAAGCTGTTAAGTTAACTAAAATCATCTTCTGTGCTTAATAATATTTAAAACTTTTGTATTTTTTTTTCAAATTTCTAGCTTTACAAACATTATTCTACCTTTACTTGTTTACAAGTTAGAATGTTAAATCAAGGAGTAAACTCTACTTTAATTTTTTTTATTCTTCTTCGTCTTTCTCCGGTATTCTTTATACCCTCACGGGTGTTGGATATTTGTGGGTTCCGCGTCCTTTACCCATTTCTTCCATCCTTTACGGTCCTTTGCCATTTCGTTCATTTCTTCTATCGTTTTCCCTCTTGCTTTCCCTATTTCTTCTATGCCCTTCATCCAGGTGAGTCTCGGTCTACCTCTTTTCCATTTCCTCGTGGCTTTGGCTTCCATTACTTTTTTCAGGAGTCTGTTTCTGTCCAATCTCTATAGGTGTCCATACCATTCTAATTTCTTTATCTCCCTTTTTTGTGTTATCGTTTGTTGTTTTAGTTTTTCTATGATTTCCTCGTTTCTTATGTGATCCATCTTGGTTTTCCCCGTTATCTTTCTGCAGTACTTCATTTCTGCTGCTATCAGTTTTCGTTTGTGTTTCTGTTGTACAGTCCAGGTTTCGCTTCCATATAGGATAGTTGGGATCACTATTGTATTATATATATATTTACCTTGGTTTTTTCATTTACTTCGTTTTTCCCAAAAACTTAACTAACCGAAATGCGGTCGCCCCAGCTAAGATTCGAATCCACAGCGGAACGGCTGCAAGTCAGTGTGACTTCGAGTGGCAACGCGTTGCCGCGCTAGACCACCGAGGCCCCGCGTAATATATGTTGTTTGCCTTCTTGATTCTGTTTGTTATTTCAAGGTCTATTTTCCTGTCGTTTCCTATAATAATTCCTAGGTATTCCATTGTGGTCACTTCTTCTGTAGGTTGATTTTTGTACATTATTCTGTTTTGTTCCTGTTCCATTTTCTTATTTATATACATAATTTTACTCTTTTCTACATTAACTTCGATCTTAATTTTTTTTCTATTTCTTCTTTCCATACATTTATCAGTTTTTGCATTTTACTGTTTTTGTCGGCTATAAGCACTAAATCATCTGCGTACAACAGGCTATCCATTCTGAGTGGTATCATATTCCTGTGTGTGTAAGGGCTTAAATTATCACCTTGTTTTATACCCTTTCTGATACTAAATGGTTCTGATCTATTGCCGTTTATTTGTACTTTTGCTCGTGTATCCTCCTGTACCGGGTTTATGACTTGTATTCGTTTCTTCCGTGTGCCTATTAGTTCCAAACGGTTTTCTATTACTTGTCTTTGTATTGGACCAAAACCTGCCCTTAAGTAGATAAATGCAAGGTTAAGTTCTTCTCCCCTTTCGATTCTTCCTTCTATCAGTTGTCTTATTATGTATACATTGTCTGGTTTCTGCCTTTTCTCCCTGAATGTTGTTTGCTCATCCTCTAGCTTATTTTCTATGTGTCCGTTTAGTTTATTTTGTATTATTTTTGTATATATTTTGTATGTCACGGGTGAGAGGCATATTGGTCTATAGTTGTCACATTGGGTCTTGTCATCTTTTTTGTGTATAGGCATTATGAGGTTGTTTTTTCATTCCTCAGGTATCGTGTTTCTTTCCCACGCTTCAGTCAGTATTTTGTGTAGCCATGTTATTCCGTTCTTTCCCTTGTATTTGATCATTTCTGGATCCACTTCATCTTCTCCACTTGCTTTACCTATTTTTATGTTTTCTATTGCTTCTTCTATTTCTTCTATATCGATATTATTGTTCTGTATTTCCTCCTCTTGTTGTATGGGTATATTTACTTCCAGTGGCTGTATTTTATCATGCTCGTCTAAGTCGAATTTTCGGCTGTAGTGTCTTCTCCATACTTCCATTTTCCGGAATGTTTGTTTTGATTATGTTGTTTTGAATCTGTCTTCTTTCTTTTTCCTCTTAGTCCTTTAATTGTATTCCAGAATTTTCGATTGTTATTTCTGTATCCCTCATTTGGTTCGTTTCCAAAGTCTCCCATGTTTTTTGTTTGGCTTTTTTCACTACTTTTTTTGCTGACTTTCTCTTTTAATCGTAGGTTTCCTTGTCTTTTAGATCCTTTGTGTATATGTATTTTTTCCATGCTTGCTTTTTGTCTTGCACTGTATCTTTGACTTGCTTTGTCCACCATCTAGTTCTTTTTTTCCCGTATGTATCTTCCTGTACCCACCTACTTCTCTTGCTGAACTAATTACTATTTCTTTTAGTGCTTGCCATCTGTCTTCCAAGGTCCAAATTCTATTTTCTGTTTCCAGCTTGTTTATTTTTTTCTCTATTATCTTACTATATTTGTTTCTGTTTTCGTCTTTTGTTAGCATATTTATATTTATTCGAGTATATTGTTTTATCTCCTCTGTGGCTGGTTTGATGTTTCGTATTTTCCTATCACCAGTCTGTGCTGTGTGCCCATTTCTGCTTCTGGTTCCACTTTTATTTCTTTTATGTCGTCTTCAATTTCTGTTGTGTATACTATGTAGTCTATGATACTACTTGCTTGTCTCTCTTGCGCAACGAAAGTTGGTCGGTCTTCTTGTTTTTGCTTCCAGAAGGAGTTTCCGATTTTTAGCTCGTTTGTTATAACATAATTGTAGCATTTTGTTTCCATTTCTATTTATTTCTCTTTCTCCATATGGTCCTCTGCAGCCAAGTCCCTTATGTACGTCTGTACCTATTCTGGCATTCCAGTCTCCCATGATGATTATTTTGTTGCGTTCTTCCCTCACTTTATCTAATGTCTTGCGTAGAATTCTGTCATTGTGTTTTCATCAGTTCCTTCTACTGGGCTGTATATTTGGACTATGCTTATTTCTTCTACCATGTCTGCTGTTATGACTATGATCCTCGGTGATATTAGGTCATATTTAGTTATTTTTTTTGTTAACCTCTTCTATTACTATTATGCCCACTCCTTTTTATTTAACTTGCAAATAATTCATTAGGACAGTTCTTTCTTTTTATTATAAAACATGTACTACAATAATTGCCATGATATTGCATTAAAAAGATAAATTGTTTCTTTAAGTTTGCTTGGCTTATTCATTGACGTTTTCCCTCATCAATATATATTTGACTGGGGTGTTTCATAAAATTTAGCTTATGACCGTAATATTGTGGTTTTGTTTGCAGAACTAAAAATATTTCTCACTTTCATGTTCGTAATTGACCACTTGTAGTTAGTAGTTTATTACGAATGTTTTTAAATCCAGTTTTTGAATGATTTATATATAATGAAAAAAGTAATGAAAATTTGTTTAAATATTATAAAATTAATTATGTTTAATACAGTTAAAATTATTTTTATTAAGATCTTGCTTACGTTCAATTACTTTTTAGGTGCCAAAATAGAGCAAAATGCTGTTTTCATGCATGTAATTTTCAAAATTTTCCGGGGGGGGGGACACCCTGACCCCCGTCCTCTGGGGGGTGCTCCATACTCTCCAGACCCCCCCCCCCCCCCCC
>JABXWE010054371.1:0-16970 GCA_014611495.1 Limonius californicus
ATCGCATATTATCCGCATCGGAAGGATCGCATAAACGGAATTGCGGAATCACATCGTCGAAACACCATCAAATCCGTGAGATGCGGTGTGTGTTGATGACGTCATCACCTGTATGAACTTGCAAAACGTAAAGCGCTGGAAGTTTGACTGAAATGTTGGTACAGTTTATAAGCAGTTGAATATCTGAGTAATTAAAACACTAGATTAAGAAGTTAGTAATAACGAAAGCAAAAATGGATGATGCTACCCTAATTTCTGTGATACAACATTATGAAGAATTATACAATTTAAAACATCCGCAATATTCTGTTTTGCAAAGAAGGCAAAATATATGGGAAGAAATTGCAAAAATAATGAATTAAGAACAATTCTTCTTCTGAATTAATTTCGTTTCTAGGTGAAAACTGCGGCTGTAATAACGGGACTGCGTAAATAGTAAGCGTTACAACAAAATAAAATCCGTTCCGCCTCGACTTTTTGCAAATAGTATGCGATGTAGCCAAATAAAATGCGATCCGTCCGTTCCGTGTGATGCGAATAGTATGCGCCTACCTTAAACGACCAGAGTGGCCAACTGGTAATCTAAAAAAAATTAGGTATGCTGTGAGCATCTACGGTAGATAATCCTAACAAAATCTCCCGGTCGATCTACTGCATTTTCTTTTTCAACGGCTTAGCCAGACGTACGAACTAACAAGCACTTTGTTCACCCTAAGCTTACAAAGTAAAAGTAAACCGAAAACAAAATATGTTATTGAATACTACGGTTTCACTTTTATATATCTACGAAAATAAGTTACCAAGAAGGTCCAATTCAGGAAAAATATATGACACAACATCTGCTAGAATCAAATTAAAAAAATCATTATCAAAGCATCGTAAAATCTGCTTATTTACAGAGACTACTAAAATACCCACCCTTACTACTTACAAGCTTTTTTTAGATCCGGGTTGAGAATTAAGCAACTGGCTTACTTTATTAAAACGTTATGAGTGCCAGCAGTTGTAAAAATGACCCTATAGCATGCAATCGACCATTAAACTCAGTGTTCTGGGGTTGAAATATAGCCCTTTTAAATTCTATAAAATACTGCTATAGCGATTTTTGTGGTTCGTGAGCAATCCACCCCTAAAACAACCCTGAGGTGTAATAACATACGATCAGGTCCTTAACAATATCCTGAAACTCTTTTCTACCACCCCCACATTTGCTTACTAATTACTATTTTCGAATCTAGATAAGGGTATATTTTCATCAAAATAACTACTTTAGAGTACAAAACTTATAAAGAATTAAAAATTAAGCTTTTGCTTAATTGTGCTACGATCATCATCATCATCATCATCACTGACAGCCTTTTCGTCCCACTGCTGGGCCTCTTCTCTGCCACGTGTTTCTCCTCAGCGCTAAGGTAGAAACACCGTGGACCTACAGTTTAACATCGACTCCGAACGACAGAGATTGCAGACAAGGTTTTTTAGCATTAAGATCCCACGGTTGCAAGCCGGATTGGGAAATTCTGTGTGGTGGGTTGCAGACTTTTATAAATCTGCATAGTAATGCTTAGGTTTTGGTATGCTATCAATATTTTACAGGGTGTTAATGAATTGCAGGGACAAACTTCTAGGACTTAAAGTATACACGAAAACAAACATTTTTTGTTAATAAATGTGTGGCCAAAAGTGTTTTCTTTCAGGGATAGAGCTTCTCAAAGATTCTTTAAGAAGCGCCTAAATGTAGGCAACTCAATTTACTACCTACTATTTGTTTCCATAACGGCGGAAATTAATGCAGAATAAATTTGAAAAGTGGGAAAGAGGGCTTTATTTATCCTGTATTAATTTACGTCGTTATGGAAACAAATAGCCCTTAATAGCCTTTAAGCCCTAGAAGTTTATCCCTGCAATTCATTAACATCTTGTATACTTTTCTTTCTTTTCTGTAACGAAGCTTTTGTAACACACCTGGCCACCTTTAACGTATCTCTTAGATGTCACGTCGTCCCAGTTGAAAACCAGTGATTTATGATTTAATGTCTGCCATGGTATTAAGCAATTTGTGGACTCTGCGTGCTGGAAATTGACACTTTCTTGTAATTTGTGATAAGTAATCTAATAATTACTAACGTAATTCAATTGAAATACATATTTTCATGTTAATTTTGAACAATAATGACCTTGCTTGTTGAAATACGTATAAGCCTCTTGATTTGATCTTCATTAAAGCGTTTTTAAGAATTATTTTTAAGGTTAAGAGCTAAGACAACTCAAAAATAGCTATACGCCAACTGAGCAAACTATACAAAGTGTGTAGAATTCCAGTTCATGGGAATGATTAATATCGCTAACGCCCTGTGTTTACTACTAATGATAATGTGTTAACTGTTACAGAAGTAGGATGGAGAACCACTAGAATGCAGCCTCACAGCTTAAGTGTAGCTGGGAAAGCGTATTTGTTTTGAGCTCTTCGCAACTCATTGTACTTTCAAAATTGCTTGTTTATATACAACTTTTACATGTACTAAGATTTAACAAAAAATTCGATACCTGTAAGTATATTTATGAAAAACCCTAGCAATGAGAAAGTCCATACTACGCCACTTACTATCCTACATAGTTTCTCTAAATGCACTTAATATATAAAATTATAATTGACTCTAGTGTTAGTCAACCGAAATAGTGAAAGTAAGATGCGACAAGAACCTCAATTTAACCTAACCCTTTTTTTTAAAGAATCTTGGAGTTGCCAAATGCAACTCCAAGATTCCCATCCCACCCAGCTTACCCCGGCTCAGCACATTTCGTGCTATTCACAGGTCTAACATGCCCCACCCTTGAAAAACCCCATGCCCCAGACACCACAAACACTCTGGAAAAGTGCAGTGCTCAGGATTCGAACCTGAACGACTTTGGTAGAATAACTCCGAAGCCAAGCGCTGCAGTCATTACTCTACCGTGGTCCCCTAACCTAACCTAAAATCCTAAAAGTATGTTTTATGAACATTTTGGATGTATAAGAATAAATTAGGTATGTATAATTACATGTGGTTATAGTACAGGGCGTATCAGAAATAGATACACATATTTAAACCAGTAATAGATTGGCTCAAGTAGAATTCAATGGTACAATTCATTTAAAAAAATCATAAGTTTATTATTTTGAATTAAAAATAAAATAAAATTTAGTTTGAGAACTGCTGACGATACATAGAAAATGCATTTAAGTTGTAGAAGGTTATTACCTAATTGTAAAGTAAATCCAAAGTGGCAAACACGTAAAAACTTGTCTGGCTTGTGATAACTGAATAAAAATTCTGACCTACCTAATAGTATTGGTTTGTGGCAGGTGATAAAAAGCTTTTTTGCACTTCTATCTTACTCTCCTTTGTATAATGTCTTTGAACTTAAATTTTTGTTATTATCCGTTTGTTATTATACAATTTTGGGTCAAATTTTCAATTATTGTTTTCTCATATCTTAAGCGTCGCATTGCCAAAAAAATGTTTTTTCTAGTTTGTATATACAGGGTGTCCTTTAAATGCCTTAAAAGCTTCAGGTAGAATTTTTCCTTTATGAATGCTTAATACAAATCTTCAAAAAAAAGTAGGTATTTGGAGCTTAGTTTTCTTGTACGAGAGTGTTAAAGTTCATATCTTTAAAACAGAGTATCATGGAAACAATAACGAGAACTTTAATTTTGCACGTATCTGCCGATAAGTGACTGACTGCCGCTTGACTATGTAAAGATTAATATTTAGTTGACGCTCTAGTTGCTCTTCTGGAAGTACTGTTAAAAATGATAAATTTCGTAAATACTACATTTGACAACAGTGCAAGGCCATGGTATTGTGATGAAAAGTAGAAAATTTGTTTTTCGACATTTGTCATGTAATGTCGGCCTACTAATTAAATTCTCCATAAATGCAAAGACATCGTCAACGTTGCCAAGTATAATATTCTTTAAGTGTCTCGTGTGAGGAAACTAAGCACTATAGGAAGTTCGTGTTAGTGTTTTTGAGGACTGTATTTCTTACAGAAGAGTGCTACCTGAAGCTTTTAAGGTATTTAAAGGACACCCTGTATTGTAATCTACCATCGGATTTAATATTTGTACCTATTTCTGACACACCCTGTATACAACAGTATATTAAACAAAATTTACATTACTATATTCCAGGCCGTCATAAAGATATGCGTCGCCCTCAGGCAAGCTTTTTAATGTCGCCCCTTCCCGGTGTAGTCATCAAAATTTACTGAGGAACAAAAATTTTTCTTGTACTTATTTTATTTTATTTTATTGGGCAAACGCCCAACGCTTATATTGCTACAATTAATAATACATACAATTTTAAACAAAACTATATTAAACAAATCTTTTAAATAATGATGAAAACGATAATGAAAAAAACATTTCATATGGTCATATATTTGCTTCTATAATTTTTGCAAGTAAAATCGTACGTACTTCTTTTCAATTCAAATTTCGTGTAAATTCTTGTTCTAAAACATTTAAATGGCGGTTTTAAAGATAATTCTTGGCATTTTTATAAAATCATTTTGAAGAAAGGGCATATTCAATTATAAAAACAATCAGTCAAATGCAAGCGAGCTGTAGTTATCACTTTTGCATTATTTCTATACTACTATAATTTAGTGCAGCATATTCTCAAACTGGAAGAAATGTTTTTATGCAGAATAGTAACGTAGGAATTCCCGTATAAATTAGCCGAATTTTTCTCGGAAGAACGCCCTTAACTGCATTCCTCCATCACGCACTCTCGTTAGCCGACGACTACAGTATAACAGTTACCAGTGATGGATTATAATTTTTTTTGCCGCCCCTGCGAAGTGCCGCTCTCAGGCGGTGTCTTAGTTGCCTGGGCGATAGCGATCCTTAGTTGCGAAATAACGTTGAGCAACTTCATGTGCTCATAGATTTCCGCGAAAAATATTTAATTTTGAAAATATAATTTTTTTGATTCGCATAGATAATACGCCACAGATGCCAGATACGCCAATAAACCATATGTTGAGCACCACTCCTCGACCCCAATATTAAAATTTGCAAGTGCATATAGAATTTCACAAATAACCGGCTCAATAAACCACTATTTTTAATTAATGTTATACTATCAATCGATAAACTATCCGAAACTAAATTTTTTGAGCATTTTTGCAATAGTCCTATTTTCCTCTGTATGATTTTAAGTATAAATAATATTGAAAATTTACAAGCGTTACATTATTTTCTCAACAATATTAACAATTAATCTTGCTTTTAACTGTACCGCAAATTGCCTTACAGTTTTCCGCTAGCGCAATGTAAACAAAATATTTAACCAGCAATGTAATGCAAATTATGGCTGGCAATTCTGTATACAGTTGCATAACATGGCCTGATCGAACGGTATAAACATGTGGCGTTATAAGGGAGAAAGTGAAGTGCGCAAGCAGTGAATTCAGGAAAGAGAACACACTCAGTTGCTGCCATAATGTGTTCTCATCAGAAGAAAGCGAAAATTGTAGAATGCATCCCAGGATTATGATGTTAAATTAACAAACATTCTTCCTCCTCTAGAAATAAATTGCGCCCCATTATTTAGTTTCGCCAATTGAATTGCAGTTGGACCAACGTTTGATGGCAAAAATAATTAACAGGTTTACGCGAGCGTCTTGCGATTTTAATTTAGCAGACACTAATTATGGGTCTAAAAATGCCCTAAAATTAGATTTAGGATGAAAAACAGTGACCTCAATTTAATGACATCACATTGTTATGTAAAGTACTGTTTAGTATGACGTTCAGATAGATGGTTGGCCATCAGGGCCCAAATTTATGAGTACAAACCTCTTACGTCCCATTAGCATTCGTAAGGCGCCCATAATGAACGGCTATGATATACACGCCTTTCCGTTTAAGGTGCATCGTAAGGACCAGTGTTATTTGCATCAAGTAATTTCATATTACATATAATGAAGAAAATCAATATTAAAACGAAAGTTTGGAAAAATCATAACCTGGACATGAACGTAAAATGTTACCCTTTTTACACGAAAATGTAAATGTTCTTCAACCATTGCTATGGATGACACAAACAGACAGAAGTATGGAAATAGCTTTAGATATAAAATGCTTTTTTATAGAGGTTTATACAGAAATTCCCCTTTTAGAGCTGTTTAAAATTTGCATTATATTTACACTAAGTTTCAGTTTATTCAAAAAATAATTAGTGTACAAATAAGCAAATCAATTTTGTATTTACCTACTTGCAATATTTAAACAAATTACAAGCACATATGATTCGTTTCGAGTTTGTTTATTTTTAATACAGTCCGATAAGTAGAGTATTATAGCAAAAAAACACAGCGAACACATAAAACATTTTCAAACCCTCGTTGAAATAGATTTAATATTGTGATAATAATTACTTTTTAATGGGAATAATGTAGTAATTTATAGTAACCTCACTGTATTGATTTGTATGAAATTAATTTCCAACACTTTATCGGTTTGGCATTTTATTAATTAAACTCTATCAAAGATTATACAGGGTGAAAAACTTTAACCACGTGTAGATGAGTGTAGATTAGTTAACTCCTAAATCACCCAGTAACTGTTTTTTAAATTCGGCACCGTTACGTAGATATTCAAAGTTTTTTTAATTTAATTCACTTAGTAGTAATTGACTTTTTTGTTCCTTGCCTGATTTAGATAAACTTCGTTGTTTTGGAAAGTTAACAGTTCAAACTTAATTTCCAGTAAAGAAAAACGTAGAGTTGAGTGCGAAAAGTGTATAAAATCTGACTCAGAATTGCAAAATTTGGTGTACAAATTTGTAAATTAGGTGTACGTATTTAAATTCTATACGAAACTCTGCTAAATAACTCTTTAAATATTCGACAAAAATTGTGGACTTTTTTGGACAGCAAAAAACTAGTTTGTACACATTTTTAAATCCAATTTTTCAGTTCTGAGTTAAATTTCATTCTCTTTTAACAATCAATTGTACGTAGTTCTTGAATAGAAATTAGACTTGATACTTAGTTTTCCAAAACCATGAATTTGGTTACAATCTGACAAAGAAAAAATTATTTACATTTTAGTGAATTGACGTAAAAAAGCTCCACATCCCTGTAAAGGAGCTCACAAAAAAAAGTGATTTAGGGATTAAATAACCTAAGCTATACGTGGTAAAAGTTTTTCGTACATGTTTAGAATCACCCTGTATAATTAAAATTGGAAAAAATGCACTATTGTGCTAGAATTGGAGATTAATCTTTAATAACTTTAAATAACTCACTTTCTGAGCAAAACGTCGATTATGGCTTGGATTAGATTCCCTGGCATTACCACGCAGCGTATAAAATTCTTGTGCTGCAACCCACGACGCACAATTCGCCAACCCGCTTGACAATCGCAACCTTCTGTATAAGGTATGTCGTCCGGATTCAACTCTAACCTGTAGGTCCCTCGCGTTTCTATTTTAACGCTCAAGAGAACAACGAGGCAGAGCAGAGTGCCAGTGCCCAGCAAGGGATGAAGAGGCTGTTAACGCTAACGGTTACAACATTAACGGGAATTTTGAGATACTTTAAAAAAGTTGAACTAACAGTTCAAGCAGATTTTCTTTAATAAATTTATTATATAAGATTATAAACAGAAAAATGCTTTAAAAACGCACTTGCGAAGTCTAGTTAGTGAATTTTAGTTAGATTAGGATTGTACTTCTCTGTAATTGAATGTGTTTGATGGAAACCAAAAGCAGTCAACAAACAATTTTAATTTTAACCATTTCCATTTCTGTTTAATAGAAGTTTACACCAATATACAGGGTGTTTTATGAGGAGTAGTATATATTTTAAGAAGTGGTAGCGTAGACTATTTTGAATAAAAAAGTGCATATACATATGTACACAATTTTTTGTGGTTAGGGAGATGCAGCTGTTTAGTAACACCACTATTGCAGGAGGTTCCTTTGGCTACAAGTATGGGCATGTTCTTCCACCATGACGGAGCCCCTGTACGTTCTAGCTACCAAGTGAAACATCATATAAATCTTACATTCCCCGAAAGATGGATCGCCTGATATAGTCACGTTCGTTGCCCCCCACGGTCCCCAGACCTTACTCCTTTAGATGTTTGTTTGTATGGATGGATGAAAAGCGAAGTCTACAGAAAAAGTAAACACAAGAAGGGAATTGAGCGTTCACATGAATAGTGCTGCCCAGTGCTGTCACAAGAGCTACACGTGATGTTGTTCAGACTCCCCCTCAGCAAAGTCAAAAAGAGTGCGACAGTTAAAGTGTACATTGCAGCCGGTGGTGAAATTTTTGAACAACTACTTAGAACTATTGCAAATTATTCGTGTGTTTTTATATCATTTAAATAATCAATAAATAGAACCAATCAGTCATTTGCCTCTCCTTAACACATCTTGTGAAGCTTTCTATGGGCACTTTGATGTTGTATTTTGTTAATTCCCAGGGTGTCACAATTGAATTAAAGTCTTTGAAACAAATCCGAACAAAAACTTCTAGGACTCATCAACTGCTCTAGTTGCGGAAGTAATACAGGTCAGACTGCGGAAGATATAGAATTTGACTTCCTCCTTGAGTACCTTGTCTCTTACGAGACGTAGCGATCTTCTTTCGTATGCCTGTGTTCAACACACAAAGAGGACCTACAGCTTAACGTGGACTTCGAACAATTTCTACCCAAAAGAAGATTTATTCAGCGGAATATCTCGCCGGTGTGCCATTGCTTTGCGGGAACGAACGGCGATTAAAAAACCGACATTCAGGTACTGGGAATTGAACCCCAGACCTTCAGGGTAGAAGTCTAACAAACTGACTTCTAGCCTACGTACGATTTTGACTATCTGCATATCTATTATTATTTTTATAATTCATGGAAATTGTAACATTTAAATTAGAATCGTATTATTCAAATTTTAAAATATTGATGAAGACGGCTTTTGGAAAATATTACTTCAAAATTCTGAAAACTACTTTTTCATTTCTAAATATGTATTAAAAATTCAAGAATAAAACCTAAAAAAGCAATTTTACCAATTGGTGATAAGAAATGTTTTTCCACTTCTCTCCTTTGTATAACATGTCTTTGAACTCAAATTTTTGTTATTATCCTGCGGTACTCAAACAATTTTTGGTCAAATTTTCAATTGGATTGACCTTGAGTCAGCTCCATGTCAGATGATGATGATGATCATGATGATTATTTTCTCATATCTTAAGGATCCCATTGCCAAAGAAATGTATTTTCTAGTTTGTATGTATTGTAATCTACCATCAGATTTAATATTTGCGCCTATTTCTGATACACCCTGTATATAGTTAAAAGAGCCATTTCGGGTGCGTTTGAAAAGCTAAAAAGCCAATTAAATCATCAATTTATATCAAGGAAAAATTTCAATGAACCTATTTAGAAATTTCCATTATTGCGCTTGTTCTACTTGTTTCACATTTATTTTACATAGTTTGCAGACTAGAGTTTTAATACCCAACTTCCTACTTATGTATGGCAAGCGGTCAATACAATTTTCCTACAAGAAAATACAGCAGTCACACCAAACGTGCATTTAGATTTCTCCTACCAATTAGTTCTTAACGAGGCAACATTCTAGCACTCAATAAATCGCTATTTCACAACCAGGCATTTTTCTACTTTAAGCAAAAAACGGAGCAGCAGCTTGTTAGGATATAACGCGGTTGCGTCTGCATAATTTAGTACGGCTCTTTATTATCTAAAAGAATAGATAAGTAGCAAGTTTGTGGAGCACAATTTCAACTAGCACCAAATACACAAATTGTATGAATGATAGCAGCAATGCTGATGCTTATATCCGGCCATTTGTTACCTTTTCAGCGAACTGTATCCGAAATAGAAATTCATCCGGTTTTTTCGATGATGAAATTTTTCTATGGGGAATTCTAAAGCCCATTTCATCATACGTAATAAAAAAAACTAATATTTCACTACCTTTGCAAGCTTATAGTAAGAGTCGTTAAAAAGCAATTCATTGAAAATTCGAAGGGCATGGGTATCAATTTCACTTTTGTAATTTGCTTGAGGCAATGCTTTCATAACTTTTAGTTTGGACAAACCGTACCTCAATATTTAAGGAAGACTTCTTACTTAAATTATTGCCAAAATTTATGATTTTTGTTGCAACAGAGCGTACACAAACAGCTAAGCCCACAATGTAGGTAGGACTGATTAACCATCTGCAGATAGTTCTCTGTCGATTAACAAATCTGCTATTGTGCAAGATAAAAGTTTTTCATTTTTGCATCATTTTATGTAGGACAGTAGAACAACTTTTGTTTATTTTGCTACGTAAACGCATAAACTGCACTAGAATCAGTTCATTTGAACTTGAGACACTGTAATCAGGTCAAAAAATGCCTCAGACCCTGCAACATTTAATTAATTCATCAGTGGCGGCGATGAGTGGTTCAGGTAATAAGCAAAAATTAAATTAGGGCAATTTAAGTTAACCTACAGTGAGTTCAATCAGCTCTCCATGCGTTATTTCACTGCTAAGAATGGTTTTCAGCTCTAATTTTTATGACGGTATTGTTCCTATTTTAATCGATTGTATACCGAGGTGTTGCGGGTAATAATCAAAATGAGGGCTTTTTGTGGCCTTCTTCGATTCGTTAATTTAATGTTTTGACCATAAAATATGACTATAAGTAATAAACATACCATTTACTCGTTAATGATGATTGTAATCGACGAACTAATGCGATGCATGCACGGCATATGATTGTACGCTTCGGAACTATACTTTTATATTTAAAAGCTATGAGACTGTATTAATTGGGAGTTACGCAGGGAACCATCTGAATTATATATGTAATTACAGCAACGTGTAGCAGCTTTTTTATTGACAAAAAGGGCAAATATTTGCTTACGTTACACATACTACGCCGACTTTTACAAGCAAACATCAAATGAAAACAATGAAATAATTAATTGGAGGATGAACTTGGCTATTTGGTACTTACAAAAACTATTTTGGTCTTAGGTAAATATAAAAAAATATTTAAATCACACTGTCATTTAAAAGTTTCTATTATACAACTTAATACTATTTTGCAATTGGGTATAGATTAGTTCAAATGCATTTCTTGAACCCAGCATTTGCCTTGTTCAAAGTGAAGTAATTGGTGGCAAAAACGATCTAATCATACAGGGTGGCTGTATTTTCATTGGCCTGCAAATATCTCGGAGATATTGGAAGGAATAATTACAAATTATTTAATTTTGCACCAAAGAAATATTTATCATTGCCGATAGTTTTACGTGAAACGTTGAAACCAATATCATTAAGTGATTCACCGTATATATATATATGTTTGATACAGAACACTAAATTCTCCCTACGTAAGGATTTCAAACTGTATATAATCACAAGAGTTGGTTAATATTAAAGTGTAAAGCAATCGTTAAATTATAAAAAATCACATTGCAGCAGCAACACAAAACAAAGATAATATAATTATAACATAATACTAATAAACCATTAAAATGGTTGTGGTTTTCTATTTGCTTGCACATTATGTAAAAATTTTAGCATATTAACGGAAAAAGGTTACGGAATAAACTCAAACACTTATCTAATCTTATTCCCCACAAACAGGTTGGATGAAGTTCCAAACAATTTTGAGGTAGTTGGCCCTCCTTGACCTTCCCTTTGAGATATGTATTCCGGTTAGCAATATCTTTAAATGGGCTCGTCAGGAACGTAAAACAGTTTGAATTAACATTTGCCCAATAAAACTATTTCTGTTTAAGAATCAGAAGACTTTTGAGCAAATTACAATGACAATATGTTGGTCTACAATTGAATGAAATTAATAAATATTGTAGACTGTCTCTTGCGCCCAAAACACAATAAAACTTAACATAACAAAATATAAAATAGGGATTTAGGGTCTCCCTGGGCCTACCCTAAATTTTTCATGACATGGAAATACAAGGTAACGAGCTACTATTAAATGAAACTGATAATAAATCTACCGCCACAAAGGCTTTTGAGCCCAATGTCCAATAAAACTAAAAACAGGAAGTCGGTATACAATATACACATTAATTTAGGGCCTACCTGGGCCTCCCCCAAATTGTAATTATGCCTACAATTATTAGCAATCTACTAACAAATTAATATAAATTTACTAGCACAAGGTTGACAGTCTTTTCTGTCCAATACAGAATAAAACTGAACATCTAAATTACAAGAGTAGGGTTTAGGGTCTGTCTAGGCCTCCCCTAAATAATGTTGATTAATCTGTGAATGTTAAAGAGCTACTATTAAATTAAATTGATACCAAATCCACCTCCATACAGTTAATTGTCTACTGAGTAATGTCTAAAATCTCACAATCAGCAAGTATAGAATATCCACATTGCGGTTAGGGCTCAGTCTCCCCCAAGTTTTAGCTGTTAAGAATTATTAACAATATAGAATCGAATGAAACTGATATAAATTTACTACCACAAAATTGACTGTCTTTTGTGCCCAATACAAAATAAAACTCAACATAAGGATATGTAAGTTATAGACACGGGATTTAGGGTGTGCTCGGGCCTCCCTAAGTTTTTAGTAGTCTGTAAATATTAACGAACTACTATTAAATGAAATTGATATCAAATTTACCGCCATAATGTTAATTGTGTTGTGTCAAAAGCCGAAGATTGTTCAAAATTAAGAAGTATACAATATACACATTCCGTTTAAGGCCTGTCTCGGCCTCCCCCAAATTTTTAGTTACCCACAATTATATATTAACAATCTACAATTAAATAAGTCTGATATAAATATACTAGCACAAAGGTAGACTATCTGTTGTGCTAAATGCCCAATACAACTCAGTATAAGGAAGTGTAAAATACAGACATCAGATTTAGGGTCTGTCCGGGCCTCCCCAATTTTTTACTAACCTGTAAATATTAACGAGCTACTATTAAATGAAACTGAAATATCTAACAAAACCCAAAATCAGAAAGTACATAATATACACTTTCCGTTTAGGGCTTGTCTCCGCTCCGCCCTCCCCTCAGTTTTGTTACCCTATAATTATTATCAATCTAGAATTGAATTAAACTGATACAAATTTACTAGCACAAAATTAACTGTCTTTTCTGCCAAATACAAAATAAAACTCAACATAAGCATATCTAAGTTACAGACATGGGATTTAGGGTATATCTGGGCCTCCCCTAAATTTTTACTAGACTGTAAATATTAACGAGTTAATATTAAATGAGACTGATATCAAATTTACTGCCATAAGGTTAACTGGCTTGTGCCCAATGTTTAATACAAGTATAAAGCAGGAAGTGTGAAGTACAATATAAACATTTTGTTTAGGACCTCTCGGAGGCTCCCCCAAATTTTTCGTTAGCTATAATTATTACCAATCTACAATTGAATAACACTGATATATATTTACTAGGAGAAGATTGACTGTCTTTTGTGTCCAATACAAAATAACACTCTACATAAGAAAATGTTAAATACGGATATGAGATTTAGAGTCTGTCTGGGTTTACCCTAAATTTTGACTAAGTTAAATATTAAGGAGCTACTATTAAATGAAATCAATAGCAAGTTTAACGCCGTAAGGTTGACTGCCCTGTGTCCAATGTCTAAGAAAACCCAAAATCAGGAAATATATAAATATGACAGTCTTTTGTGTCTGCTTATAAAAAATAATACTCAACATAAAGACATATAAATTACAGGCATGGTATTTAGGGTCTGCCTGGACCTCCCCTAAATGTTTACTAAACTGATAATATTAACGACTATTAATTTTAATTTATAACAAATTTACCGCTATAAGGTTGGCTGTCTTGAGTCCAATGTCTATGAAAACTGAATATCAGGAAGTATCCACTATACACATTCTGTTTAGGGCCTGCCTGCACCAACCCCAAATTTTTAGTTAACTACAATTATTAACAATATACAACTGAATGACAAATTTATCACAACAAGGTCGACTATATTTTATGCCTTATAGGTTTCTAATCAATGTCAATATAAGATACAGACATTAGGATCCATATGGGCCTCTCCAAATAAAAGAAGTTGATAGAAAGTTTACAGTCATAAGATTGACTTCCTCTTCCAATTTTTGGCTAGTAAGAAAATAAAAATATAGTAATTGCATTTAGGGTCTCCGGAGGACTTTAGCTAGCTTTAAATATAAACAGGGAAATCAAATTGACAACTTTATTTTTATTTTACTAGCGTGGCTCTAAATTCAACGATTTTGAGTTTCATTGGAGGTTAACTTTATGGCCTGTCTTTTATACCCAACGCTCCATGAAACTCAAAATCATTGAATTTAGGGTCTCCCATAAATCTTTAGTTATCTCACTTATCTGTTACTATAAACGATCTAGAATGAAACTAATACAATCTTTTCTGACATAACGTTAAGAGTCTTTTGCATCTAATCCCTAATAAAACTAAAAATTGCTAAGTATAAAATATACACGATTTAGGGTCTCCCTGGTTCTCCTCCAGAATGTTAGCTATATATAAATATTAGCAATGCGCAATTAAATCTAACTGATAATAAATGTACTGTTATCAAGTTGATTGTGTTCTAACAAAACCCAAAATTAGAAACACTGTAGAGTAGACAGAATAATAGCCGATTTAGGGAATCCCCAAAATGTTTAGTTGTTTATAAACATCAATGATTAATGATTTTTATACTTGACGAAATTATATGAGAATGATTTAAAGTTAAAAAGTATAAGATAGCAATATCTCACGGTGACATATAAATGGTAAAACCATAGTGCGATAACTTCTTGAAACTCAAATTATATCTCAATTTCTCTTTGCATCACCTACATTGACTGCACTGAAAGGAAATAATCAAAGTTCCTTGAAGCCTACTTTCACAACCGCGATATCTATACATAATGCATAGGGCTTAGTTCGTTTCAATTCCAACCTTCCCCAAATTGCCATTTGAAGGTGATATTGCTAACACGAAGAGTCTATCAAACTTCGAACATCCTTAATTTTTTAACAACCACGCGTTATTTTCCTTCAGAAATATTAATATTGGTAAAGGGCATCTTGGCCACCTTTAGACTTTAATTCAAAAAAAAAAATTGCTACGTTAGGTGTTGCTCAAAAAAGCAAATTTTGCTGAAGATTTATGGACGCTTGCTCAGCAATTAGGAACCCATTTGTTAAAAGGTTATTGGCAGCTTAGAGCGCCTCGTAAAATATTTTAGGGACATAATTGATGGAAAATTGCCAATTGCACGTACTGGAAGGAAAAATTAATTTAGAACCGCGACAAAATCGAGAGCAGGACGCAAAAATTAACCAATACGAATGGACCAATGTATCAACGGTTTCTAAAGAGTGGGCCAATCAGATTGGTTTCATTAGGCCGCCAAAATCAAAGCCACTTCTAATAATTACAATTAAATCCCACGTTATCGGCATCCACCCAGAGAACATCATCGACGAAATTACATAAGTCTCGCGGTAGATTCAAACCGTTGCTAATAAACTAAATTTAAACTAAGTTAAAAATATCTTGACTTACAGTTTCACATAAACTAGAGAAGATTCAAGATCACAGTCACCAGCGTTTTAAAAACGAACAAAATTTGCAGCACAATTTATTCAACTTGAGCGAATTATACTAAAAACTGACTCCATGCACCTATTTCTACACTCTACGCCAACGTACACCAAACTGAATAGCAAGTTACTGAGTAGTATTATAAGGATTTGTCCGTCACGTGACCGGGGAACTCGCTATAAGGAAACTAATTTTGATGCGCAGGAATATTTCAACGATTTCACCTTTAAACGTGGGGCGCGATGTGCTCGATATTGCCTTCCGTGTGTTTCGATCAACGAACAGCTTAAATGCTCAGATGGAGGTACTTCACTTCGCATTTTTCCGCTTTTAATCGTCACCACGGTTATTGGGCGTTCGTGTTCCCTTCCGCGTGAAATTATTTTCGGGGGTAACTGTTTTACACCTGCCTGTGATAGGGAATAATTATTCTCCAGTCCCTTACCTTACGTATTCTATCCAAATGCTGGCTGCAGTTTATTTTGCAGCTCTGCTTGCTTAGCTTTCTTGGCCACTGAATCAATAATTTTGGCTTTTTGTGCTGCCAATAGTAAGTTGAACGTTTCGCTAGCCAGTGTTCTACATTATCTAGATAATAATGCTCTGTGTTCTTATCTAGATATTAAATTTATTCGCTTATCTTTATCTAGATTTTATAAATTATCTTATCTAGATGGACCAAACGCATTATCTTATCTCTAAATTATTAAAATGTATTTTGGTTTCATACAGTGTCTACTTATACTAAAAGCCCTACCTGATAACACCTTGATAATTGGATTTAGCCCAAACAAGTTAGACAGGGTGTTTGTACTACTATCAACCATTCGCTGATTCGGAAACCATTACAGAAAATCCATGATAATTGTACTGTGCGTGGTAAAAACCATGGCGAACACGTACCTACTGTTATTACTTATCAGTAATAGATTTTTATACATGCAAGTTATGGAAACCTAAAAATCATTCCCAAAACATATACCATAAAACTCCTAATTTTAAAAAAATATTTTTGAAATCTAGCTATTTTAGAGCATTTTTTAAATATCTTTTTTAATTTTCATCTGTTTGATAGAACTTTTATCGATCATAAGTAACATTTTGTGGATTTAAGCGTTAATATTTCTATGGACACTTCTATCTCTTGAAGACAACATTAACAATGTACAAAAAATAAACACTATTTTAATATAGGTAGCGCAAAGATTAAAGGAGTAAAATACACTGAAATTATTTTTAGTATATTATCATGTTTTTGATGTTGTGTAACTGCATATGGTTTAATAATGTAGTTCTTTTCTAATACTAATTTTAATAACACA
>JABXWE010054373.1:0-12284 GCA_014611495.1 Limonius californicus
TGTTTTAAAGATATGAACTTTAACACTCTCGTACAAGAAAACTAAGCTCCAAATACCTACTTTTTTTTGAAGATTTGTATTAAGCATTCATAAAGGAAAAATTCTACCTGAAGCTTTTAAGGCATTTAAAGGACACCCTGTATATGTACAATTTTTGTGTATTTACTGTCTATATTTTTGAAACTATCTTAAAATGTGTTCAATTGAAGCGATACTTCTGCCAGTATTGCAAATGTCTAGGAATCCACATCTTGGGTGATTATATTTTTAGTATTTGGTTTTTTACGATTTGTTCAGTAATGTTTAACGAAAGGTTTAAGATTTTTCTGCATATTAATTCTGAACGACATAAAATCAATCTTACTGGACATTTCAATGTTTTTGCAAATGTTTCGAGGCATTAGATTGCCGTGTAATAGAAATAACGCAACCATAAATTGAACTTTATTTATATTATTATTTGCGTTGTACCGGGTAACCGTTTTATTGAATAGTGTTAAATGGAAACATTTGTAGTATTTACTTTAAATGAAACAAGTGCTGCAATATTAGTGTAGGAAAATACGGAAAATGAGATCAATGTTATTTTTTATAAAAACATATTTGTAGTGAGATCAAATTTACCTAATACTAAAATGTTTAAATTTGTAAATTTTAAACCAGAGATTGTAGTATAAGCATATTGTTTTATTTTAGCGTAGTTTTACGATGGCAATAGGTGACTTTACGGCACCTCACGTTCTTAATAAAGCCGGATAACCTCGAAAACTAGTGAATATATGAAGTTTTTTCGCATCGCAACCGGAAAGCAAAATAAACATGAGATACATAATATTTATGCAAAAATTTGCACGTCGTCTACGAGATTAAAGCAATTTTATATAATTTTTGATGTATACTGCGGCTGCATGCGGCTTCTGTGTATAATAAATTTAAATTTAGATATCCTAAACGATGTAAAGCAGGTATTTGAACTGCAGAACGAGCAGACCGCTATTGCTGCTATTTTATCAGAATATTTATTCTTTTTTATGGCTAAGAAGATTGTACTTCAAACCTAAATTTCTTGGTAAGCTGAATATGTGAATACTGAGTATATCTCTTTGTTCTGCTATAGTAATTTAATAGTAATTTAACAAAAACGTCGCTCATGATGTCGTACAATAAATTACCTTGTTAAAAAGTACACAGAAAATAAATACTGATGATTATGAAGTCAAAGGGTAAAATAATATTAGTTAGTAAATATTTGAGTAATATACGCTTTTAGAAAAATTGAGGTTTTCATGCTCTTATAAATATACATATAAATTAATGAGTCCGTGGGATATTTACGGTCAACATAAAAGTAAAAACAGTGGAAAGATTACTCTAAAACCGCAGTTCCTAAATTGTGTTTTAGTGCACCATTGAAATATGTGTACTCGTAAGTTGGTTTGTACCTACCACTTAATTCGAAGTGTCTGACTAAAACTTAAGTTTGCCATTAATAGGATCTTAAACTGGTCTGGGAATTTAAAATCTAGTGTGGCCTATTTCGTAGGCAATCCATGATAGCCCTTTCTTTATCTTGTCAAAATTAAATGTAATTGAGTACGTCTTTCAATTAGAGAAATAATAGCTTAGAGAGGTTCTCATAAATTCTTCATTGTTTGTCGTTCTAAATAACCAAAACTCGTAAAGGTAAAATCAAGTGTTTTTTTAAATAGTTAAACTATTATATTCCTTTCCAGGGTCTTAAGACCGTCTACCTGAACTCTGAAAAACGAACAGTAGTTAAGTGAAAAGGCAATACGTTTCATGTACGATTAGATAAGTTGGGATTGGCAATGCTTTTATAAAAACTAGATAAACCTTGGCACTGTAGTTATGAGGATTATGTTCCTAATGGATGGTCGTTTATAAATTTATAATATATAAACTTCGTCCAATAATATCATGTTATATATCTTTTTTTACCTTAAGTTGGCGTGAACTTCTCAACAATTTTATCGTTTTACCGCAAACGTTAACTATTAATTAATACAACTAATAAAAAAAAAAACAAGAAACGTCGCTATGAAAGCACGAAAAGTATATCTTTAGTTTTTTTTTTATTACGAAACACCATAAGCTCATCTGGCGACTGCTTTGTAGTGAACGATTAAATAGGCTTAAAAATCAAGGAAGTTTTGGTTTCTCAGAAAGCTGTTTCTCAGGTGGTTCACATTACATACCGAAATAAATACATTGTAGTAAACCTGATACCTTGGTCAAACACTGTATCATGCCAATGCTACAAAGTTCGAGAGTTCAGGTTTAACAATTTTTGCATGAAAACTAGCAATTATTTTTAATATTTTTCTTCACAAACCCAATCTACATATTAACAAAGATTTTTAAAAATTTTTTTGCTTCAACCAGACTGTAGAACGTTATATT
The DNA here is from genome assembly GCA_014611495.1 of Limonius californicus. Lineage (NCBI taxonomy): Eukaryota > Metazoa > Arthropoda > Insecta > Coleoptera > Elateridae > Limonius > Limonius californicus. The sequence continues at coordinate 2,422 of JABXWE010054373.1, forward strand.
AAAACAGCGACAAGCATTCAGCGACAGATATTTACTGGCGGCACTGATTTCAGTACTCGGGGCGACGTTCCTGGTATTTTTGAAACGTAATAAATGTTATTCGTTGAATAGAATATTGTTGAAGAGGCTGACCAATAGAAGTGTATCTCGTTAAAAATATCATTGCATTTCAATTATATCTAAGAATAAAAAAAATCAGAGAAGAAATAGAGAATGGTTTGATGGTGAGTGCAAGGAAGCGATAAGCAAGAAGAATCAACCTAGAAGAAACTTATTATCCATGGGAACAAAGAAAAACAAATAAGGAAACTGGACGAACACCATAATGGTAACAGAACAAGGAAGTTCTTTAAGGAAATGCTATAGTAAGTGGATGTAAGAACAAAAAAGGCGAACAACTGTCAGAAAGAAGAGACATTTTAGAGAGATGGAGAGAGCATTTCCAAAACTTGTTAAATGGTTTTGAAGAAGAGCATGCAAGAGCCAAAATTGACGAGCAAATTACAACAGAAAATGAAGAATGTCCAACTTACGAGGAAGTAGAGTAGGTGATTAAGAAAATAACACATAATAAGGCGCCATGACTTGATGGGAAAATAAGAGAATTGATAAAAGAATGGTGGTACAATTGTACACAAGCACATATATAACTTCATATCATTAGTATGGAAACAGGAAAAAATGCTAGAAGTTTGTAAAAACGGTTTAATAGTACCAATTTTTCAGAAAGGGGATCAGGGAGTGTGTGTCACTTACCGTGGCATAACGTTACTCAGTGTGTCGTATAAAATTTTATCCTTTGTGTTATGCAACTGCTTAGCCAAATACGCAGAGAACCAAATAGGTCGGTTTTAAAGCTAATCGGTTCACTACGGACAGCATATTCGTGATGAGACAGCTATAAAAAATGCGTTGAGCATAATATAGAACTTCATAATTTATTTATCGACTTTCGACAAGCATTCGACAGGGGGTTTTTTAATTAAAGAGGAACAAAATAGCCGAATGTATGAAACTATGGGAAAAACCTGATAAACTCATAAACCTCACCAGCATGACCCTACGAGACACTAAGGCATCCATATTAATTCAACAAGATAGTACTGAACTTTTCCCAATTAACTCTACAGTAAAGCAAGGAGACGTGTTCTCAGCTATGGCCTTCAACATGACACTGAAGGTAGTAATCAGGAGGGTTAATATTAATGGTACGTTAAAAACCAAGAGTGTTTAGTTAAATGCTTACCTGGATGACATGGTTATACTAAGCAGGAGTATAAAAGAACTAAAAGATATTTTTCTGAGACTAGAAACAATCGCAGCAGAAATTGGTCTAATGATAAATGCAAAGAAAACTAAGTACTTACATGTAACAAAACAAAAAGTTCAAACGCGAGAGTTGCAAGTAGGAACCTATAGGTTTGAAAAAGTCAAATAGTTTTGTGTATTAAGGATCGCAGTTATATTTAAAGAATAATTTGGATGAAGAATTATCAGAAAGGATCCAGGCAGGAAGTAGTAATTCATTTGTACACAAATACCTTATGTAGTCCAAAGTACTGAATCACGCTTCGAAAATAATAATATATAAGAGTATTATAAAACCTGCAATAACTTCTGGTTGCGAGACTTGGACCTTAACACTAAATCAGCAATATAAATTAAGATATGCAGAGTGAAAAATTTTTAGAAAAGTTTGTGATGGATTTGAAGGGAATGGAGTAATAAGGGGAAGACTGAATTTTGAAATAGACAACCTAATAAAAAGTGCGGACATAGTGCGGTTTATTCAATCCCAAAGACTGAGATGGTTAGGGCATCTTACGCGAATGGACAATAGTAAAGTGACTAAATCTATCATGGAATGGGATCCTGTATGTGGAAGAACGCAAGGAAGGCCGCGAGAAAGATGGAAGGAAGCAGTTGAAGAGTACGTACGAAAAATGAATGTTAGGTACTGGAAAACAAGGGACAGCGGTGGTCGAGTGCGAGAACGCATTGGCCACTCGACGTCACAGTAAATGCAGTTGCTCCGTTGGGGCGATCGAATCCCGACTGGGGCGACCGCATTTGCTTAGTTAAGTTTAGAGTGCATGTTGCATGAATGTTTAGTATGTAAGGGACGCCCGCATCCCCCTGAAGTAATGCGAAAGCGGTTCCGGGGGGGGGGACGGTAGTATGAATGAATGAGAAAAAAAAGGTACTGGAAAACAAAAGTAAAAAATCTCAGACAAGGGAATAGTATCGTAGAAGAAGCTAAAACCCACAAAGGGCTGTAACGCCGAAGAAGTAAGTAAGTAAGTAAATATTATTCGCTGAATATAATATTGTTGAAGAGGCTGACTAATGGAAATCTATCTCGTTGAAAATATCATTGCATAATAATATTTAAGAATAATTATTTTAAACTGGTAGTGTCTTTTATTGCTGGTACTAAAAGTAAAATACAAATACTGATATAGTACAACGTAATCTAATAATTGTTTCACATCAAGGCATAATTTATAATTTTTGTTTTATGTGGATGGGACAAAAAACGAAATAAGGAATATGTTCATAATTGTAATTGAAATATGTATTGAATTGATATCAATTAATGAGATTAAAGGATTCTTCCTTTGTGTTAGTTGTGCTGTGACTGATCAAGGACTGTTGTATTTATCGCGAAGAAAAACTGGTGATATAAATTTGAACCATATAAGTGTGAAAATAAGAAAGTATTAATCAAGTGAGCTAAATTTGCATGAATTTGTTATTTAATTTAATTTGCTGCGCCGAGTTAGGATCAGATCGCGGTTATATAGGCCATCCGGTAAGTAAAGGGATATAGCGTAACTACAGCTTCCTGAGATCAAATGGGACCGATTAAACCAAACATACCTTATAATAACCCGGTAAAACAACAATGCACTGGTTTAATATTGTTAAACTGTAACAGATAACAACTTGACAATATGTAACAGATGCATTCTATTAGTACACTGAAATGTTTAGGTGTGTTTTCCTTGAAAACGGTACATTTTATCGACATGAAACAAGTACACCTTTGTTATGTAAAAATAACTTCCGTATCATAAACTTTAACTATAAGAACATTAGTGTTAATAATACAAAAAACAGCGCTCTCTAGAATATACTGTAAAGCCTATTCGTTGAGAATGTTTGGTTTCCCCTAAAGTGGATGTGTACCAATTTTCAGCTTGGTCCGGCATTTTGTTTTTGCAATATACGCAATACTTAGGTGTCATAACTTCTTAAGGAAGCACTTTTCTACTAGGTATGTTTGGTTTAATCGGTCCCATTTGACCCCAGAAAGTTGTAGGTAAGCGGTGTCCCTTTACTTTCTGGACACCTTGTATAGAGCATAGATTAAGTTTCTAACTGAGATTGTTACAATTTTGTATAATTAGCAATTGGATTAGAACACGTTCGGGAAACTTAAAATTATTAAGAATAATTTGTAGGTAACACACGATAATTATCGAAAGTGAAAGGAAGACTTTTGGACTACATTTCCAGAACTTTTTATTGAATGAAACGCATGTTTTTTAAATTTACATGATGTCGTCTTCGACAATAAATATTCACAAGCTACCACTGCGTTTAGCTCATATGAATGTAGCATATATTAGCTGCCATTACATTTTATATTTAACCAAAATCAAAATAAATATTGATTAGGCTACAGCCTATTTTTAACTTAGTACAGAATGTGAGTGTACAAAAGCGGGCCTAATAATCTAGCACAGTATAAAATACTAACAACATATACAGGGTGATTCACAACGCGTGTAATAGAGTTTAGTAGATTGTTGGGAAGGCAATTTTAAAATAGTTTTTTATACACACACATATATTCTATTCTGGTTAATAATACATTTAGGGTTTTCTGAAATGGGCCTATTTTGATGATTGAATAAGTATGTAATCAGCAACGCCTTATGCGAGACAGGTGGTCACGTACGATATGTTTGATATTTCTAAATTTTTGATTAAGGATTTAATATTCAAAATGCGCACAAAATCCACTGCTGTTGCAGATTGATTTTTATGCCATTTTCGAGACAATATAATGTTTATTAATAATATAGTTCTTATAAAAGCGGGAATCATAATTGGTAGACCAAAGTTTTTGAAACGATTAAAAACGGTTCAAATAACAATATGATCTACATTTTAATGTTTTAAAATTACAGCGCATGTTGTGTTTCAGCAATAATTCGCTTAACCTTTTGCACGAAACGTGCTAACCATGAAAGCAAACCGATTTAGAGTATATCGGTATATGTATTAATAACTCAAACTTTCAGTTCCAATGTGCAATTTTCAGAAACCGGAATTTTCCCGAAAAGAGCAGTATGTATTCTGAAAAAATGCCGCGGGTAAAAATTTAAGCGATTTAAATACTATCGTAGGAAAGGGATTCTAGGTGGCTACATTTATGTAATTAATAAGAAAAAACTAAACACAACACGAAAGTTGATACATAACGTTTACATTTAACATTACCAAATATTAGGGCAACTATTACCAAAAATATCAACAAAGCAGTGATTGACGTAGAGGTCTTTTAGAAGGTTACAATTTTGTAATTTGACAAAATAGATTATTAGTTATGTATTTTTTGGATAGGATAGGACAAGACACTGCGAAGAAAAAGAATTAATAATGGTTAAAACCGTAAGAAACGCATATTTTTAATATGTGTCTACAATTTTGCCATACGTTGATAGCATCAGGTTCATTGATAAATACTGTTAAAAAGAATACAATCAACCAATCACTAGATACCTCTTACGAAGTAAGTAAATATAAAAACATGTCCAGATATGAATCTATCACGTATTATTTTGTACCTTACCTCTTGTAGTTCTGCAAGCAATGAAAATGAATGTTAAAATATTAGTTACATGCTGATTATACTCGCAATAACAAATATCTGTTTCACCAGCAACGTTTCAAGTTATTCATCCTATATACAGGGCGTTCTGCAACTAGTTTAAAAAACTTTGCTATTTGGTTGCTGATGTCATTTTGAGTAAAACATGTGTAATGAACGTAGGTACTGTTCTAAGTAATTACCTGTAGCAGAACGAAACATAATAGTTAAAAAATGAAATAGAAACATATATGTGTTACAATAAATGTTCAAACTGTGTTCCTTGCTTGAATATGAGTCTTAACACCGACGAATCAGCAAATCATACACTCGAAAGACGACTTTGTCGTTACTAATTTTAGTTGACACTTTGATGATTCCGTCAAACAATTGCCAATCCGAATGTTCTTCAATACAGTACACCAGCTGCTTTAGATGTTTCCAAATGTAAAAAAAACCATATAATGTAAATCTGGAGATCTTGGGGACGGTCCCTTATCGTCTAATTTATCATGTTTTTATCAGGCTAATGACGATTTAGCCCCATAGCCTCCCAAAGTCTTTAAAATGTACTACCAATATTCGATGAGAAGGCTAGCGTCGATTTGAATATTTCTATCTGTATACTCTGGGAGCATGGAGATTATTTCCAGTGCAATCCATCCGTAAACCAAAACAATATCAGTATATTCAGCTGTACTGAAACCTTCCCTTACTTAAAAAAGAATCAAATAAAGTAAAATTTTGTCAATTGTTGTAGTATATACTTCAAATAATTAATAAAATTTAGGTTTGCTCTGCTTTCTTAACGGCCATTTGATATTAATGTGATAAAATATTTATACCCTCAAAACTTCCCCTGTACGAGGGCAGCCTTTTCAGTTTTTTCAAACGACCACTAGGTGGCCCAATTGGGCTGTCATTACTATTTTCATAAATTTAACGTTTGTTATTGTGAAAACAGTCGCAGCTTGAAAATTGCCAAGTAGCTTGTTTACAGTGAGCGTTTAAAAAACGCAATTTTACGACATAATGAAAATTTTACGTGAAGGTTTTCATTGGATGATTTTTTACGATTTTAGTAAAGGCCTAGTTCAAAAAATGGCTCGTGTTAATTGGTGTAAGGAATTGCTCAAGAAATTCGACCAAGGAACTGCGAAATCCATATACAATATCGTAATAGGTGACGAAACTTGGATATATTCGTATGAACCGAAAACTAAGCAACAATCCACTGTTTGGGTGTTACAAGATGAAGCGAATCCCACAAAAGTTGTTCGTTCACGAAGCACTTCCAATAAAATGATCGCTTGTTTCTTCATTTGTACTGGACATGTTGCAACCATGCCTTTAGAGGACCAAAGAACAGTTAACACTAAATGGTATACAACAATTTGTTTGCCAGAAGTCATTGTCGAAATCAGGAAAAACAACCGAAACCGCATCATTCTTCATCATGACAATGCCAGTTCTCACACAGCACGTCAAACAATTGATTATTTGAAGGAGAAAAACATCGAATTCATGTTTCTTTGCCCATATTCACCTGATTTATCGCCTAACGACTTCTTTTTGTTCCCGAATGTTAAACAAAAACTGCGTGGACTGAGATTTTCATTACCTCAAGAAGCTGTTGAAGCCTTTAAAAGCCATGTTTTTGCGATACCAACTTTAGAGTGGAAAAACTGTTTCGAGAATTGGTTTGCAAAACTGTATAAATCCTAAAGGCGAGTATTTTGAAAAGCAATAAAATAGTTTGTTCCCAAAAAATTTTTTCTTTCCTGGGCATTGTAAAAAAATTAAAATGCTGTCCTCGTAATTTCGATATAATTAGAATAGGATTTATGTTTATTTGATATTTTTTACTCAAAACTGCGTTACATACTTAATTCAATTTTTTCACTAATTGTGATACACTCTATATAGAAATATTCCATAATTAATAAAATCATAAAAATTACTATTATTTTTCAGTTTAACACGTCTACCTAATGTATTAAGCCAAGAATGAATTCTTTTATTTCAGAAACTTGAAAGAAAGTACCGACAGTGATATTAATGACGACATGCAAACTCTTAATTCAGTTAAAAGATTCGCCATTGTTTCGTTGAGGTTTCGTTGAGTTGTCTTCTCATTTAATTAAAAAGAACACAGTAGCTCCGTAACAGTTACGACTTCCCTTTCTTTATTAAAACGTTTGCTTATCAGTAGATTTGTTACTTCTTTAGAAAACTTTGTCGATTTGTACTATGGTTTAAACTTGAATTATGAAAGCAAATGAAATGTCTATTAAGGTGATTCATGAAATGGTGTTGCGTTAAGATTGGTTGCGGAATGGATTATAATTGCTAATGGCATCAAATATGATTTTCCGAACATTCATTGGTGTTTATTCAATGATTGTGACAAAAAGCAGTATGTGCAAAATGTGCTTTGAACAGAAAATGTTTTACAGCATGTAGCAGGAATAGGACTACAGAATCAAGTATCTTAAGTAGGTTAGTACTGTATTGTATTTGATTGAGCGAGATCTAGGACGCGGTTTTCCAAGCATTGCTAAGCACTGTCGCCATCATTGGCTTATTGGCCACCCTAACTACGAATTTTGTCTATCTGCGGTAATTCCAACTCCAGTAGTGATTTTTAGCGTGTCACATAGCGCAGTGGCACGGGACCTACGGCTTTACTTCTTATCCGACAGAAGGCGCATTTTCAGATTTTTTCATCGCTAGAAAAATATCACCGACCTCTGTTAGGTTCGACCCCGCGTCCCTTGAATATAGAGGCAAATGCGCTAACCACTAGACCACCGAGGCCGATAAGTAGGCTAGTGCTCTGTTTTTAAAGAATTTTATTAGGTAGAATGCGCTATATTTCTATTAAAACAATGTACAATAAAATATACCCACACGTGACTGGAATCATGGAACGAATATCGCTTCAATCACACTTAAAACAAATACTCCTACTTCATATGTTCTGAACATTAATTTTTTCTGTGAAAACGTTGTATTCCCAGTTATTTTATTGCAAATCAGAACACATAATTTATAGCAGCGGAAGTAGCTTATTATAAGCTTAATTAAATAGCTACTTGTTTTTTTTACACCAAAGTAAACACTTGTACATTTTAGTTAATCTGATTATACACAACTTACTAGGACGAGCCAATGAGTCAAAATTAGATTCTTTCTTGCATATGAAATAAATTATTTAGCATATATATATACTCTTAGATATACAATATGATCTCCAAGCAATATATTATTATAAACTGCTGGACAAAATTATCGCATCACAAAAAAAAATGTTTTTAAAGGTCTCTAATCTTTTCAGAACAGATGCATTTATTCCGACTTGTTATTGCAAAGTGTAGTTGGCCCCTCCTAGCAACTAAACAACACCAAACCGAAACAATTGCACCGAGTGCAGGGAAAAATCTAAATAATATCAAATTACCTCCATGTATCAGTCTGATTTTATATCGTGCAGAAACGAAATTTAACGCTGGTATTCCTTTTTTTTTGCAAAATTGGAGAAAAAATAATCAATATGAACGAACAACGTTATGTTTCGGAAGTTAATGCAAGCAGAGCCATCGTGTATGCTGAGTTAGGGTTAAGCCAGCGAAATATTGCAGATCGCCTCGGTGTGAACCAATCTACTGTCTCCCGAGTATTGAAACGATTCAGGGAGACTGGAAATAACAAAAGAAGAAGAGGGCAAGGACGTCCATCGTCCATGATGTACCCAAGAAAGGGACGACCGTTTGATCTGTCTAGAGATCGATGAGCTACAAAGGGCACGGAATGCAGCAGTATCGTCACGAACTATCAGAAGAAGGCGAAAGGAACCTGCCACAGGACCTCTTCTCACCAGGGCTCACAAAGCTGCCAGATTAAGATTTGCCAGAGGACACTGGACAATGGAAAAATGGGGGCATGTTCTTTTTACAGATGAGTCCCGTGTCGCTCTACATTCGCCAGATAGGCGCCAAAGAGCATGGAGACGCAAAGCAGAACGGTATTTTGAATGCAACATTGTTCCACGGCTCGCCTTTGGAGGAGGCTCCATAATGGTGTGGGGAGGCATAACATTAACGGCACGTACCGACCTGCACATCATTGCCAGGGGAACATTGAATGCTGAAAGGTATGTGGAGGACATTTTAGAACAATACGTGGTATCCTTCGCGCCCTTTGTTGGGGAAGCGTTTCTCCTTTTACAAGATAACGCCAGGCCTCACGTTGCTGGCGTTGTCGAAGAGTACCTTACAGAAGTTGCCATTAATGGTTTGGGTATGCCAGCTAGAAGCCCTGGTATTAATGCTATCGAACATGTATGGGACATGCTAAAAAGACGTCTCCAAGCTCGTGTGCATCGTCCCAAAACTTTAAGAGAGCTGGAAATGGCTCTCCAAGAGTAATGGGAAAGCATTCCTCAGGATTATATCGCCCGTGTGATTCGGTCAATGCCTAGAAGGCTCAATGAAATAGTAAGAGCAAGAGAAGGTGTGACACGCTATTAAAATCATGTTTGCACAGTTTTCTTTGTGTTTTTGTTTCAAGTTTGTTGTTTGTTATTGTTCAGATTTTACGATAGTTGTAAAGATTTCCTGTTTTTCTTTAAATACGCAATAAATTTCCACTAATCCTTTATAATAGTCCTTATTACTATTACGAAGCCCTAACACTCTTATAATATCTATGAAAACTTTTGTTTTTCGAACATTTTTTTTTGTGATGCGATAATTCTGTCCAGCAGTTTATTATTGTTCTCTGGGGTATATAATAACTTTCTTTTGGATATACAATTAATTCTAATACTTAAATGATTTATATACAGGGTGTCCTTTAAATGCCTTAAAAGCTTCAGGTAGAATTTTTCCTTTATGAATGCTTAATACAAATCTTCAAAAAAAAGTAGGTATTTGGAGCTTAGTTTTCTTGTACGAGAGTGTTAAAGTTCATATCTTTAAAACAG
>JABXWE010054376.1:0-11352 GCA_014611495.1 Limonius californicus
AAAAAAAAAAAAATAATTTGAAATTTGCTAAACCCGCGGATTACATCCCACGCTTCAATAAAAAATTTATTTAAAGGAAATAGTATATGGTTAGATATTTTCGTTTTCATTCAGTAAGTTGTCTGTGTGTATTACCTGCCGCTGATTTTTTTATATAAAGCATTTGCTGTTAAGTTATTGAAACGTTATTAAATTCTAGAATGACTTGATTGTGAACTTAATAGCACAGCAATAAGACCATTGTGTGGGAAAGAAGTTGCAAAAAATTGCGTTCGATTACTACTGTAATTTCATTGTAAAAATATAAGAGCTGTGTGAAAATATAAGATATGTATGCACCTCACATACACTAGACTTAGTAAACTGGTTTGTCGAAACTTCTGTTTTCTGTGAAATGTCCTCCTTTTCTTTAGTATTTGGTCGTGCTGGGAATGCATTTGGATTTCATCTACACAATGGTTAATTTTCTGTCTTGATAGTGTTGCTTCGGTTGGTTTTGGTTGGTTCGTTTCTTATCTTTTGCGTCCTTTTGGCTACATTGCATCCTCTGTAGCTGGTTGGGTGGGCTTCGCAAATTCTGGTTTGCTGTTTTCGTTCATTTGTGTGGTGTTTTCCAGCACATTTCACACACCTTATTCTCTGTTGCAGAATCTTTGGGTGTGTCCATAAGTTTGGCATTTGTTGCATTGGAATACCAATTTTGATTTTCTTTCTTGCCTAGCCTTTTATCTCATATATATTTTTTTGTCTTCTTCGTTTCTGAAGCTTAGCATAAAAGAAGAGGTTCCTTCTCTTTTCTCTGCAAAATATTAACGGCTTCTATTATTTTGTATCCTTGGCGATATACATCTTCTACTATGTTTGCTATGCGCATATCGGATGTGGTTTCCTCGCCATGTCTTTTACGTTTCTTCTTTTGTTTATTTTCGTATGAGTGCCAAAAGTGCTTTTTTCCTTTAATAAATTTGTTAGTCCTTATTCTTCTGCACACTCTACGTTTATTTTCAACTACTCGTTATTCATCATAACTGCTTGAAATATAAACATTTCTGACTTTAGTTCGCGTTGTAATGCATCATAGTCTTTAAGTTTTCTTTTTTGTGGCTGTTTGACATCTTGCTGTAGTTGTGACGTTTCGGCGATGTAGTAATTTTTTGTTCTTTTTCATTTCCTTTATCACCCGAAATAGATAAGTGATAAAGCATTCGAAATATAAACATTTTATTGTGCGCTGTCTTATTTTTTGTACTGATTTTAAATAATTATTACTATTTCGTGACACCTTTAGTGCCGTTTTGTGGTACCCTATTCACTATTTGAATCATAATAACTTCAACAAAATGAATGTAATTTGCTTAACTACTAAATAAACACGCATATGTTTATTGTTTTGGAATACAATCTCCACTTAACTAAATCAACATTGATGGAGGTTGGTTTGGTAATAAAGAAGGCCATGTACTGCATCCAAATAATACAGTAATTTACCATAAGCTTAATTTTCATATTTGCACCGACAACTGTATTCGTCTGGTATATACAAATACATACATACACCTTATGAAGCAAAAAAGTTAACAAATATTGGGGTAACGAAAAGTTGAGACCAATGGAAGAGTTCTGAACAAATAAATGGGTCTACTGTTGTTTTCAAAGTGTTTTACCTATATAATTCACAATTGATGATTTATTTAGTTAATTTTTTAATAATATTGAAATACTATTCAGTGTCTGTTGTTTATTTAATTATTATTCTTCTTCTTCTTTTATGTAGGCTTCAGCCTGTTTTTCTTCTCGCATGGACTTAATGAGTCCCCTTGTCTAATTTCTGTACCACATTTTACTTAACGAATTATAAATATAGCGTCGGTGGTCGAATGGTTATTGCGGAAGCCCTGTTGCTCTTCACTTATATGCTGGTTTAGCTGCATCTTGTCCAATAGTACTTTAGTCAGCAGCTTTTGAACTGTGTTCAAGAGCGTTATTCCACGGTGGTTTTCTGGATTGCTCTTTTCTCCCTTTTTGTATATTGGAATAGTTGTGTTCACTTTCCATTCGCTAGGCATTTTTTCTTCCTTAATTATCATGTTGAACAATCTTGCAAGCTGTTCGTTGGTGCTTGGTCTCCATACTTTAGCATTTCGTTCGTTATTCCATCCTGCTCTGGTGCTTTCCTATTTTTAAGTGTTTTCTTTGCCTTTTCGATCTCTTCCACTGTTACGCTAACGGACTTGTCTTCATTTTCTCTATTTTGTATTGTAATTGTCTCTGTTGCTTCTTCCTTAAATAAACTTTTGAAGTATTGTACCCAACTTCCGCATCGATTGCATTTATTTTTACGATCTCGCTTACTTCCGCTGTACTGTTTCTCAGCATGCGCCATATTTTCTTTTGCGATCCATACAAATTCCTCTCCATGTTCTTTGTGAAACGTTCCCAATGTTCTACTTTTAACTGTCTTATTCTTAGGTTTGCTACTTTTCTCTCTTCTACATATAGTTGGCGGTCTTCTGGCTGTCCAGTTCTTTTATATCTTATAAAGGCTTCCTTCTTTTTCTTCCTTATATCCTTAACTTCGTTGGTAAACCATGGTGTTTTATTTCTGTGCAGTGTATGTGTTCTGACTTTTCTCTTGCGCAGTGATTCCTCAGCTGCTTTCATGATGTTATTTTTCAGTTTTATCCGTGCGTCTTCAACATTGTTTTCATCAATTATTGGAGTATCTCTTATTTTGGTGCTTTCATTTTCGAGTGATTCTATGTAGAATTTTTCTGTGAATTCTTGGTTAGGTTGCTGATTTATGATATATTTCATTCTTATTTTACCTAGAACGAGGCAATGGTCACTGCCTATGTGCGCCGAGTTTAATGTTCTCAGATCCAGTATTTCAGTGGCTAGGAAGTGTCTGCTAGTTATTCTATAATCGATTACGGACTGGAATCCTTGGTCACCTGTATAGGTATATTTATATCTCATATCATGTTCGAAAAATGTGTTATTAATACCTAGGTTGTTTTGAGCATATACATCTGTTAGTAAATCCTCGTTATCATTGTTCACGGGTTCGTTGAATCTTTGCTTCACACCTTGTAGAGGTGTATTTCCTATCCGTGCGCTACGATCGCCAATTATGATAATTCGATGGTTATGGTGTATCGTATCCATGGTGTTTTGAAGTTCTTTTCTAAAACATTCTTCTTTCCTCTCTCGCTTTACCTACGTCTGGTGCATACACGCTAATCACATGTATATGTTTGTTATTGATATTCAATCTTAGTTTCAGTAATCTTTGGTCAATATAGGTAATATCTTCAATACATCTTTGGAATTTTCTATGTAGGAGCATCTCAACTCCAGCACTCGCTCACTGATTTTTTTGTTTTCCACTATAGATCAGAATGTAATCCCCAATGACTTGTGTGCCTTTACCTTTCTTCCTAACTTCAGAGATGCCACATAGGTCTATTCTTTTTTCCGTGATCTCCGTTTTTACCACTTGCTCTTTATTTTGCCATTACTTAATATTCCAGGCATCCACGCTTATAATATTTTTTTTCTTAGTTCGTTTATTCCTTATTCGTTGCCGGTCCGTCGTAATAGATTTCTGTCCATTTCCGAGGCTTCTTTTATTGGGTCCATTGTTTTATGTATATTTATTTTTATTATTCCTGAGGTGTAAAGTCGTATTATTATCCATCGATCATTGCCTAATTCATGCGTGATTGTCGTATGCGTGGTTCTGTGAGCATAGTTCGTTTTATGATGGGTAAGTAGCTGCCCCGACCCATCAACCTTCCTCCTTTATCCGGGCTTGGGACCGGCTCTTGACTTATTGGGCTACTCAATCCACCCAACAATAACCAAGAGGCGGAGTTTATGTATTTATTTATTATTCCAAAATATTATTAATAAATAATATAATAAAATCAGCGTAAATCAGTGTTAAAACTTTACATTATAAATCCATAAATATAGGGAAAACAAGTTCCTAAGTAATGTAATTAAAATAATCGAACCAGTCAACGTTAACTAAACACGGAAATACAAGATTTTAATATGAAATTTACAATTTAAAGTAGATTAATTTTCGCATTATTTATGTTCTTGGTGCTTTATAATAAAGCTCATCCCGCCTATTATAGGTTGACGCCTCCAAAATCTACGAAGCGGAAGAATTAAAACCGACGTTTCCTTATTGTTTTCCATATTTTACAAAGTATGCCAAACTATATTAATTTACCGACGATGAATTATGCATAATAATTATATCATCGCAAATTCCATAAATACACCAAACAGAGAAAACTTCCGGGTTTAGAAGGAAGATCTTGTCTTTGGAAAGATTTTAGGGTAGACAGAACATTTGTAGGTAGCAAGGCGAGGGGGAGCCGGATAAGGACGCGAGCCCCTGGTTAAAGAAGGGCCCGGAGGAGTCCGGAAAGAGCCGCAACGCCTACTTCATCACCGCTGACACGCTAATCCAATAACGTATCGGCCCCCAGGTCTCCCCACACCTGAACCTTACAACCTTCCTAGTTTAGATCGAAGTTCTAGTCTGTTGCCTTATGTGTCGCATTATTTTCGATAGCTCTCACTAAATTTGACACATACCTGACAAATAGCGCCTTTTATCGGTGTGTGGAGCCGAAACCAAAATAACGGGGGGAATTTTAACTCGCCAAAATGGTACATAAAGAGTTGCCGTAGACGATGTGTAAATAAAATATTAGGATTACGCACAGAATCGTAATTTGGGATCTCGCGTCTGGTGCAAATCGATAGGCTTAGAAATATCACTTTCTCCCTCATCTAAGGTCCACCCTGATACGGCCAACGGGATGTGCATCATCATTTATTAATATGGGATTTGATGCTCCATCGTGAGATCTGACATTTGACAAGTTTCGCAGTAAAGCGCATTTACTTATTAAACGGCCGACGTTTATGACTTTTAGTTTCGTTTGATTGCAGATATGGGGTGTGTGAGGGAGCAGGCAGGGCTGCTGTAAACAGCAAATGAAAGCCAGACACTCGTCACGATGGCAGCAGCTTTTAGGAGCGATAAACTTCCACTAACTTAAATACAAATTTAATTCTTTCTTTTTATTGAATCATGAGCTATTTAAGTAGGAGTGGAGTACATATTCTTTTTATGGACATTCAGAAGAATGTAGATAATGTCCCGTAAAAGCTTTTAGATTAAATATTAAATTTTCTTTTCGAACAAATAAAAGTACCCAGAACAAATTTTAATTAAATGGAATTGTATTAACGAATAGTTGTATGGGCTTGACTAGTACCAAGAAGATCTAGGATCAATCCTCGAATATTTATAGTTCTAAAAAGTCGGTTCGCTGGGCTAGAATGCCTAGGACAAATTCCTCAAGTATTGACTATGGTGCCTATGTTTCTAGAAGGCTCTTGGAGGTTACGATCTTCATGTCTGATAAAATCCTGTCCTAGAGAAGAAATATTTAACGTTGTTAAAAGTCCACATTAAGCTGTAGGTCCCCAATGTCGTATGTCACCAGTAAGACACATAAGCGAACGATAGATGAGAGGTGGTCAACATTCTTGATAGATATGATATTGCGAGAAGAAGAAGAACAAATAAATCCATGTTTCTTTCATAAAGAACTTATCATACTTAATAGCAAATAGTTCTTCACAACAAACTATTTTACATAATTAACCTTTGGTCGTGTAAACAGGTCCATGTTAGAAATTGCGTAGCCAATAGGAAATAGAAATACCATAAAAAATATTAACCTTATGCTACTTCTTAGTTTTGGAAGAATGTGACGAGAATATTGTCAGTGGGATTTAATGACCGACAAATAATAGATTACAAATCATAAGTACTATGAATATAATGTACGTATTATTTTTATGGTCATTCAAAAGAGCTGCTCGATTGGATATAAAAAATTGTATTTAGAACAAAGGATGTTAAGATGAAAAGTCTAAAAATAACATTTACTAAAGCACATTCAGGTAAAAAATTCTATCAAAACAGTCTTGCCATTATCCATTTTTCTTGGTTGTTTGATTGTAGAACTTATTGTATATTTAGTGGCAAAACTATTTTCGCGAATTTTATAACATTGGGCACAGAAACAGGTCCCTGTTAAAAAAGCTAATTAAAAAACTTACAATGCACTCATCGTTGCGCAGTGCCACAGTTCTTTGCCACGTGCTTCTCCTCATCGGTAAAGTAAATCACGGTCTAGATACGTTTATTCATAAAAACTTAAGATACTGTATGATATTTTTCTTATTGTCTAACTTAATGTATTATATGGGCGGGCCGTTCTAGGATTTGGTCCTCTACATCCCAGGGCATCCTTCAATCTTGTGGGTCCTTGCTTCGATTTGTGGTAGTAGAGTTGGAGTTTTGCTTTCTTTTGATTGGTTTACTGTTGGGGTGGCTGGTTGGATCTGCCTTTGCTGGTGTCGTCTATGGTATCTGGAAAATAGATAAAAAAAGGTGTAGTGTTTCCTGCAATGGTTAGACGGTTCGCAATGCTCGTCGCATTGTGAGGTGGGTAACTTCAACAAGCTCGAGGAGGTCGTCTGGGAGATCTGGATATAGAGTTGATAACAGGGCTGTTGAGGGTGCTTAAGCTTTCAGCGGGGTTTCCTGGGGATTCGGTTCCTGCGTTTAGGAGAAATTCGGAGGGTGGCTTGGGCTATGGAGTTGTTTCCGTTGAGGGTGGTAAAAGCATGGGCGGGCCTGCAGTTTAATGTCGATTCCGGACGATAGAAATTCCAGATAAAGTGTTTGTTTGGCATTAAATGCGGTTGCCAACCAAGTTGGGGAATTACAAACATAACACGTCATAAAAATATTATTGTAAAAAGGCGCGAAAGCAAGTTAGAAAATCATAAAAATTGACAAAGTGATAATTTATTTAAGATATTACTTAGTTTGGAGATATATTCTATTGAGTGCTGGTAGCTCAGCTACTAGAGCGCTCGATTTCTGGGCAAAACGGCTGTTGCGGCTTGCATTCGATTCGCCAACATTACAACGGCAGTGTATAAAATTGTGCTGCAACCCACCACGCACAATTTCCCAATCCGGCTTGCAACCGTGGGATCTTAATGCTAAATATCTTCTCTGGACTTTCTGTCGTTTGGTTTCGACGTCAAACTGTAGTACGAGGTTTCTACTTTGGCGCTGAGGAGAAACACGTGGCACAGAAGAGACCAATGATCAGCAGTGGGACAAAAATGCTATTGATGATGATTTCAAAAAACCGACATATATCTGTTTTGCAAGATACATGCGAAGTTATTAGGCGTTTCCAAGTTTTAGCAGTTTTTTCCAAATTAATTGTTAGCTTTAAATTATTTGAATGTCAGATAATTTGCTAATTATTTACGGATGGTTGAAATGCGTGGACAGCTTATAGAAAAAAGAAGAATAAGAGGCAGAGAAACACATGTCGTATTCGTCGACCTAGAAAAAGCGTATGATACGGTCGCTATATCAAAAATGTTCGAGGTGTTAGAAAAAGCAAATATAAATAATAAATATATCAACACAGTCAAAGATATGTATGGTGAAATGGAAAGTAAAGATAACGATCGGCTTCAAAATCACCAAAGGATTGCAACAGGGCTGCTGCCTATCACCTACCCTCTTCAAAATATATATAAATGAAGTACTAAAGAAATGGCAAGAAAAATGTAAACCAATGGGTATAAAAATAGGAAACGACTATTTCCACTACCTCCTATTTGCAGATGTCCAGGTAGTAGTAGCATTAGACGAAGACGACATCAAATAGGTACATGATGAGGAATCTGACAGAAACCTACGAAAGATGGGGTTTAAGAGTATAATAAAAAAAACCAAATACTTAGTTGCAGGAGGGGAAGGAAGGGATCTAGACATAGGAGGAAAGAGCATTAAATTATGTAGAGAATATAAATATTTGGGAGTAATGATATCAGAAGAAGGAAACAGCCTAAAAGAAATAAAAAGTAGAATAACACAGACAAAGCAAGTAACTCAAAAGCTTAACTCTTTATTATGGTCAAAAGATATAAGAAAACAAACAAAAATAAATATATATAATACTATGGTGAAGAGCATCTTAACATATGCCTCCGAAACGTGGGAAATTACAAAACGGAACAAAGACAAGTTGTTGGCGACCGAAATGAACTATCTAAGACGAAGCTGTGGAGTGAGTAAGCTGGAACATATCACCAACGAAGAGATTAGAAGAAGAATGGAACTAGAAGTATCAGTAATAGAAGAGATAGAGAGGAAGAGATTAATTTGGTATGGACATATGAGACGTATGCAACCCCACAACTGGCCACAGAATATATGGGAATGGAATCCACCGGAGAGAAGAAAAGAGGTCGCCCACCTAGAACGTGGAAAAATGATGTAAGAGAGGCAATGGAGAAGCGAGAATTAGCAGAGGACCTATGGGAAGATAGGGACCTATGGCATATAGGATGCGAGACACGGCCCGCCTAGGCTGTACAAACTCGCTATATATATACAGGGAATTTTTCTTTTTAGTATACATAGCCTATGTATATGCGTCAATTAAAAGAAACGCGTCAATTTCTCCTATTGTGTAGGCAACCAACTATACAGACAACTCAAGCATGCTGTGACCTAAGCAATCAAATTAATTCAATGCTAAAAAATAAAATTAATCTTTATACAGTCTCAAACAATTGTTAGAAAATTAAAATCAGAGGGATGCGTAATAAATTCCCATAAAATAGAAACTGAAAATAATCACGTTTTAACCGAAGAAATGAAATGAAATATTTTATGCTACGTTGAATAATAATAATTAAAAAAAGTTTGCGATCGCCGGGAATTGAACTCGGATCAACTGCTTGGAAGGCAGCCATACTGACCATTACACTACTTTGCCGCTGATGTATGTGTTTTGTACAAAAGAAATATAATGTGCACGGACCTTACAGGAACTTCATCCTGTCGATTTTTATTTAATACATAAGTTATCATCTGCGTCCTATATACCTACAACCTGAAATACTTATTTAATATAAACACTGCATCAACATAACCTTCATACTCAAATAATTCACAACTATAGTGACGTTTTTTGTTTCTGAATTTTAGTTGTGGGTATAGTTGGTTGCACTCTTGCTTGTCACTCTAATGTTGTTTCTGTATATCCATATTAGGTTATTGGCTACTTAGCAATTGTGTTTACTGGTTTAAAATTGCTATTTGTTCATAAATTTTTAATGTAATAAACGTTCCAAATAGTAGGTACGTACAAAGTTAATTGTCAAATGAGAGTTTCTAAAATTAAGTTTAAAAGTTTATTTGAGGTTATTTCGAGTTCATATTGTTTTTATTGGTCCACGAGAGTTTAGTTGCTAGTTTATAGTGGTTTTTATTGGTTTATTGGTTGATGTAATGTAATTTGCTAGTTCAAAGTAGTTTTATACTTTATAGTGGCTTTATCAGTCTGTACACGGATATTTGTTATTATTAAATCTATTTCTACCGAGCACCTACACGTTGTTCGTTCCTAGTGGATCTATGGATTATTAGTTATTTATTATGCCCTGTACCAACTTATTCGATATTTTTTATTTGTAACTGAAACTTCTATAAATTATTGCCACTCGGTTTTCCAATGCCTACGTAAAGTTGCCAGGTTATTCGCTAGTTTAAAGTAGATTTGAATATTAATTATTAATAATGGATTTAATTTCTAACATCTATGCGCATTTCAATCAACCAAATGTTGAATTGCAGAGTTTAACCATTTTTTCCGTTTTATCAACAATTAAATGTTTATAAAATTGTGCACTCGCTAATATTTATTCTGAAAATTCCCTAAAAATATGTATTTTTTCTCCGTAAATAAGCCTACCAAAATAAACTTCCATTATAACTGAAATGGAAATTCATACTTTTAAGCTTCAACCCTTCTACGACATTTTGTAAGCACATCACTCCCAGTATTTAAGCTCCTAGAAGTTCTCAACGTTTGTGGTTAACGGCAGCCTGAATTTACCACATGTTAGTTCTATTGAGATAAGTTTCTAACGATTGTATGGACCTGACATTCAAATTTGTACATCATTAATTTCACCTTTCCTCGTACTAATATAGTTGTAAATACACACTACATAAAAATGACGTACATTTACTTTAAATACAGTACAGTACAGTACAGTAGAATACATTTTCCTATTTCTACGAAAAATTAAATACATAAAAACGTCATAAAAGGGCTAAATAATTTTTGCTTCTAAAACTATTTTGTATTACTGTAGAAGGTTGACGTAGCTATAGAATAATATTTAATTCATCAACGAAGCCCACCTTCAAGGCTTTCGAAGCATTAATTAAAATGACCCCCGATTCAAAACTTTTTGGGTATGTTCTACTTCTAAAACATACAAAAAATATTGTTAAAAAATGGCTGTAACGATTCCGGTTATACAAAAAGTGATACAAACCTATTAAAGGCGTATTCATATCCGACATAGTCACTGTTTCCATGTTCTATCAATAGAAACACAAAAATTAAAAAATATCTTGCTCGTTCCTGTGTTTCAGATTAACTCGCTAGAGATTATTATTAGAGTTGTTGGCATTATCCGGATAAAGGTTAAACGATTTCTTTTTGGAAAGAGTATTTGATAGGTAGCTATTAACCAAATTATTCGGATATCTAATAAATCAGTTACCTGATGTATTTGGATACTGTATAACCGATTAACTGGAGTATCTGGATAGTAAATAATTCGACTAACCGGGTTATCCGAATACCTCATAATTCCATCAAAGGGTTTGTCTAGATTTAATTTGTTCGACTACCTGAATTATATGAATGCTAAATAATTAAAGTAGGCGGATATTCAAATACTGATTAAGTCGACTATCTTGGTTATCCAAATATCGAATAATTCGACTAACGCTATTATCCGGATACCAAATATTTCCACTAACGGGATTATCCAGATTCCAAATTCGACTAATCAGATTATCCGGTTACTGAATAATTAAAGTAACCGGATTGTCCAAATACGGAATAAATCGACTAACCGCTTTATCAAGATATCCAATATTCTATACAATTGACTAACGTGATTATCCAGATACCAAATTCGACTAATCGGGTTATGCAGATACTGAATAATTAGAATAACTGGATTGTCCAGGTACCGAATAATTCGACTAACTTGATTATTCACATATGAAATAAATTAACTAACGTGATTATGCGGATACCAAATCATTCAACCATCCAGTTTATCAGAATACTAAATAATTAAAGTAACCGTATTACTTAGATACTAAGTAATTCGACTAACCTGGATAACCAGATA
>JABXWE010054377.1:0-10636 GCA_014611495.1 Limonius californicus
AGCCAGAAAATAAACAATCAGACGATAAAGAACCAAAGCTACAAAAACATAAACACAAAAATAAAAAGCCAGTTGAAAATCCACAAGACTACCAGTCAAAGAAAAAAGAAGCGACGGGTGAAGAGCCAGAAAATAAACAATCAGACGATAAAGAACCAAAGCTACAAAAACATAAACACAAAAATAAAAAGCCAGTTGAAAATCCACAAGACTACCAGTCAAAGAAAAAAGAAGCGACGGGTGAAGAGCCAGAAAATAAACAATCAGACGATAAAGAACCAAAGCTACAAAAACATAAACACAAAAATAAAAAGCCAGTTGAAAATCCACAAGACTACCAGTCAAAGAAAAAAGAAGCGACGGGTGAAGAGCCAGAAAATAAACAATCAGACGATAAAGAACCAAAGCTACAAAAACATAAACACAAAAATAAAAAGCCAGTTGAAAATCCACAAGACTACCAGTCAAAGAAAAAAGAAGCGACGGGTGAAGAGCCAGAAAATAAACAATCAGACGATAAAGAACCAAAGCTACAAAAACATAAACACAAAAATAAAAAGCCAGTTGAAAATCCACAAGACTACCAGTCAAAGAAAAAAGAAGCGACGGGTGAAGAGCCAGAAAATAAACAATCAGACGATAAAGAACCAAAGCTACAAAAACATAAACACAAAAATAAAAAGCCAGCTGAAAATCCACAAGACTGCCAGTCAAAGAAAAAAGAAGCGACGGGTGAAGAACCAGAAAATAAACAATCAGACGATAAAGAACCAAAGCTACAAAAACATAATCACAAAAATAAAAAGCCAGTTGAAAATTCACAAGACTACCAGTCGAAGAAAGAAGAAGTGACGGAAGAACAGCCAGAAAATAAACAATCAGGCGATAAAGAAGCAGAGCTACAAAAACATAATCACAAAAATAAAAAGCCAGTTGAAAATCCACAAGATTACCAGTCAAAGAAAAAAGAAGCGACGGATGAAGAGCCAGAAAATAAACAATCAAACGTTGAAGAAGCACAGCTACAAAAACATAATCACAAAAATAAAAAGCCAGTTGAAAATCCACAAGACTGCCAGTCAAAGAAAGAAGAAGAACAGTCAGAAAATAAACAATCAGACGATAAAGAACCACAGCTACAAAAACATAATCACAAAAATAAAAAGCCAGTTGAAAATCCACAAGACTGCCAGTTAAAGAAAGAAGAAGAACAATCAGAAAATAAACAATCAGACGATAAAGAACCAGAACTACAAAAATATAATCACAAAAATAAAAAGCCAGTTGAAAATCCACAGGACGACCAGCCAAAGAAAGAAGAAGCGATGGATGAAGAGCCAGAAAATAAACAATCAGACGATAAAGAACCAGAGCTACCAAATCACAAAAATAAAAAGCCAGTTGAAAATTCGCAGGACTACCAGTCAAAGAAAGAAGAAGCGACGGATGAAGAGCCAGAAAATAAACAATCAGACGATAAAGAAGAAGAACAATCAAGCAAATATGAGGACAAAAGCCCGAATCCAATGGACGAAGTGCAAGATGGATTTCTCGTGTAACACGAATTTGCAATACGAGTTTTTCCCTTGTATGTGAAATATAATAATAAATAGAATATAAAACTATTAAAGGCCTTTATATATTGATACAAAGTAAATAGATGATAAACTAACATTATTTTGTTCCATCGCAAAATTTAGTAAATTGTAATACGTTAAGAACCTAACGGTTAGATGGTGGAAATTGTTGGGATAATACATAGCATCCAGAACTATATTAGATCAGTAAATCTTATCGCAGTATTTTGCGATCATGAAAAAGATTGATTATTTAGTGATTCTGGGATTTCAGCGAAAATACCCTTTTTTGAGTTTTTAAGTTCACGGTTGTTAAGGCTTACAGACACGTTTTCCGCAAAAATCACGAAAACTACGGTAAAAATAAAGTACAAATGTGCTTTTCTGTAACTACAAGAATAAAGAAGTTTATTACAGAATCCTATTAGAAAATGGGAAATTAAAACAATTTCATATTTCAATGTCCGAATTTGGGTATAAAACGTTAAACATGTCACTATTCAACGCAATACCCATAATAATTTTTCTGATTGGTTTTGCCAACCTGCAATAGTCTTAAGAGCTTAAATTACCCTAATGGTAGCAATACAATAAGTTATAAAACATTATAGCAAACGACATATTTCAGAGGCTTGATCGTCAGTCCCACAACAATGGCTAGCGTTGAGCAAGCCTTTGTATCTTTAATGGTATTATTGCTGTTATTATATTAATTTACTGTTTAATGGTATCATTAAACAACTTCCAGCTCTTAGTACTTGCGCAACCCCTTCTTTCTGGAGAAATTATTGATCAATATTTGGGAAAACAGTATCTACTTCAGATAAGCAACAATTATGCTGATGTACTGGGTGTATGTTGTGCAACGCCAACGTTCCGTAAAGCTGCACTGCATTATCAATCAAGAGAGAAACTAATTAAATAAGGTAACCAATATAAATATATTTCCAAGCTGCCAAACATCAAAACGATTGAGACCTTTACACCGAACTGGCCATTCTATTTCACGACCAGCGATGGAAGGAACGTTATAGCTATCATCACAATTGATGGGGCTACGCTGCATGAAGTTCAGATAGAAGACAATGGTAGAATAGTTACCATCAATAGAGAATTTTCTGAAACTCAACTGAAGGTGACGATTAAAATCGGTCATGTTATTTTACAGAGGACTTACGATGTGGTAGCCCAACAAGGTTGCCAAGAAGCGGAGTTGCAGGAACACGAACGATCAGAAGAAGGTTCCCATGAGGCGGAGTTTCAGGAACACGAAAGATCAGAAGAAGGTTCCCAAGAGGCGGAGTTGCAGGAACACGAACGATCAGAAGAAGGTTCCCAAGAGGCGGAGTTGCAAGAACAAGAACGATCAGAACAAAAGACAACGAAAGCAGAGCCATGGCAAAAACAAGGTAAACGAAAGCTTGAGGGGGCCCAACCACCAAATATAGAAAACAACCCAAGATGTATCGACCAGCATTTGGAGAAGAAATACGAACTGATTAAAAGCAACAATTATGACGAAATACTGAAAGCCTTAGGTGTACAATGGTATTATCGTGCCAATGTGCAGCATGAAGCCGTTATAGACAAGCTGATTAAATCCGGCGAGCTATACACCTATGTTTCGAAATCCCAATTCGGCATAATGATTGAGACTTTCGCCCCGGGCGTGCCATTTCCGTTTACAACTGCTGAAGAACGGAACGTTACATCTACCATCACAATTGATGGGGCTACATTGCATGAAGTTCAAGTAGAAGATACTGGAAGAACAACCACCATTGACAGAACATTTTCTGATACCCAACTAGACACGGTTATAAAAGTTGGCCATATTGTTGCTACTGCGCATTATAAATTATTAACTGCCAAGAAGCAGCAGCTCAATGAGCCGCAGCAATCGGCCAAACATCATCCAAAGACAGCCAAGTCGGGGAAAACGAGGCCAAAAACACCAAAACGCAAGAATCCAAAGCCAGCGCAATCAGGACGAAACCAGAGGATGCTACAAAAACAGAAACTTCAGAACAATAAGCAAGAGTCATCCAAAGAAACGCCGCGGCAACGAAAACTAAGAAAAACAAAGCAAAAGATGTCAAACTCATCGCAATCAAGGTCACAGAAAGAATCAGCTGAGGAAGAACGAGCAGAGCCAGAGCAAGCGTATAAAAAGAAAATCAGCCGCAGGAAATTTAGGCGATCGAAACACCAGTGACTAGTTAAAAAAACGTTTATCTGATTAAGTTATATTACGTATATTGAACAAAATAAAACAGAATAATAGATCAATTGCTGTGAACTCTATCATTAGCATTCGATGTCTAATTCTTTTCTAGAAATAAACCGATTAATTTGAATATTTTGGAAAAAAATACTCCTAAAGGTATGTATGTATCTGATCTCAAAACTTCTACTGCAAACTTGTTTCATGAAGACGTTTCAAAGCGTCTAAACACTTTTAGGCGGTGGCCTTCTGGTTAGATAGCGCCTAATATATAAATTATGGGCTTCAGCCGCATTTCCGCGGCACTCGTCAAGAATAAGCAAGATACCTGTTTTCTCGCTATTTGAAAACATCTTGCTTAAAATTTGTAAATTGACAGCTCTACTTACTATTATCATAAGAAGGCGACTTTGATCGATTTAATTAAATTAAATAAAACATGATTTTGGTTTATTTAAACTATTTATTCGATTTCTTTGCAGTAATACCTTTTGGAAATAGCGCGTTTTAGAAAATAGGATTCGTGCAAATTTCCTAAAGCTCCCTTTTTAATATTATCCAATTTATATCAAATACATAATATATTACTGTATGATTTCCATAGAAGCCGCACACGTGTAAATACTTCCTACAAATATAATTTCTATACAGAAGATAGTTATAAAATCCACTAGGCAATATTGAAATTTTTGAAAATTATAGGCAAGCTTCATATTCGACGAAAGACAATGTCACACAACTCCAAAGAACAATATTTTTAATACATAATTATGAGACGATAACATTCAACAAGTTCTAAGTATTACACACACAGATGAGACCTGCATTATAAATCATTTTGTACATCTTCTTAAGCTCTATTTCATTATAACAATATTCGAAAACATAAAATTTTCCACGTGCATTTCATTAATAAATGTATCTGTTGCAATAATACAGCTGTCTTTGTAGCCCAAGTACCCCAATTATTTTTTACGGCACAATTCTTTAGAAATACAAGTAGACTAATTAAACTATAATATCACTATAATAATTTATTTCTCGGAGGACACGTTTCAAACTTAACACCACAATGGGGGATTCTAATCGCTGCATTTTAGCCCTATCGGTAATTACTTTTTTTTATTTAAATCAGTATGTACGCCACGTACATAGAGGACCTACACGATTGTTGGCAATGAAAGTTAACTAGCGCTTCGTTTTTCCTAAACACTCTACGAATTTTCAGATTCTACTAATACTTGGACAGCCTGTTCTTTCCGAAAATATTGACCAGTACTTGGGAAAGCATTATGAACTACGGAATAGTACCGATATACAACCGGTACTGGACGCTTTAGATGTAAACGTACTGGTGGGTGTCGTAATCAGACTATCCATACCTGTGGACTCGTTGAACAAAGCCGGCGACAACAAATACGTCTACAAAGCCCACTCGATATTCTACGACATATGGGAGGTCTTCACGCCTGGGATTCCATTTTCTGCGACAAC
This sequence comes from Limonius californicus, assembly GCA_014611495.1. Lineage (NCBI taxonomy): Eukaryota > Metazoa > Arthropoda > Insecta > Coleoptera > Elateridae > Limonius > Limonius californicus. Next base: position 5,296 of record JABXWE010054377.1, read on the forward strand.
CATCGATGGAAGAGACGTTACGTGTACCATAGATATACATGAAAATATCATGCATGAAGTTCAGGAAGAAGGCAATGGCAGAAAAACAGACATTACAAGAATATTTTCCGAATATTCACTCAAAATTGTAATAAAAGTCGGCCGTTTTGTTGCAACGCGGTATCACGAACTAATAGATGCCATAGACGATCCTAAAACGGAAAAGAAACCAAAAGAAAAGGAAGAAAAGCACGAGACGCCAAAGGAAGAAAAAAAAGAGCCACCAAAGGAAGAAAAGCACGAGACGCCAAAGGAAGAAAAGCACGAGACGCCAAAGGAAGAAAAGCACGAGACGCCAAAGGAAGAAAAGAAAGAACCACCAAAGGAAGAAAAGCTGAAGCCGCCAAAGGAAGAAAAGAAAGAACCACCAAAGGAAGAAAAGCAAGAGCCGTCAGAAGAAGATAAGCAGCAGCCGCCAAAGGAAGAAAATCAGGGGCCGCCAAAGGAAGAAAAGCAAGAGCCGCCAAAGGAAGAAAGGCAGGAGCCGCTAGAGGAAGAAAAGCACGAGCCGCTAAAGGAAAAAAAGCAAGAGCTGCCAAAGGAAGAAAAGCAAGGGACGTCAAAGGAAGAAAAGCAAGAGCCGCCAAAGGAAGAAAAGCAAAGGACATTAAAGGAAGAAAAGCAAGAGCCGCCAAAGGAAGAAAAGCAAGGGACGTCAAAGGAAGAAAAGCAAGGGACGTCAAAGGAAGAAAACCAAGAGCCGCCAAATGAAGAAAAGCAGGAAATTTCAAAGGAAGAAAACCAAGAGCCGCCAAAGGACGAAAAGCAAGAACCATCAAGCAACGAGGATCAGATAGAGTAAACACCCTGAATATCAAGAAAAATAATAGCATGCCTGCAATCACTTCGGCAAATTTTATAATAAAACTGTTACATTGAATATATTGTAAATACATGGAAGAACTGAAAATAAGCAACATGTTATAGAATAACTCATTTAAATACTTGGCAACCTAATCCCTTTTCCTATGTCAGTAAAATATATAATAGACTACAGCACTGAAATGGACTAATAACTCCAAAGTCCTTTTTTGTGCTGGAAGGATAAGTATATTATACGTTATGAAAGAATCAAAATGTGCGCTTTTTAGAATAAATAATCCACAAACATTCTTAACTCTGGTTTTTCAAGCTTGCGAAAAAATTACTTAAGATAGCGTTTAAATAGATTGTATAAAAGTCGTTCTACTAGTGAGCGATATTCGACAAACATCCGGCGGAGATCGGAAGTATATACGGTTATAAGTGGAAGTAAGTGCAGGTAATGCTAAGAGATGGAAATAAACAAGGATAAATACAGTTCAAGAGGTGTAAAATTTAGACGCCCAATACATCATTATCATCATCAGCTGACATGGAGCTGACTCGAGGGTCGATCCTGGATACGCCAGGCCCACCCCATGCCAGTAGGTGGGTAATTAAAAATATTTATTGCAGTACAATCACATTTATTTAATAAATAAAATGAAACCGCTTCAATAATAGAGCTGCCATTTTAATCCAAGTACCCTAATTATTTTTTACCGCACAATTGTTTAAAAATGTAAAGAGACTAATTAAACTATAATAATTTATTCCTTACTAGACACGTTTCAAACTTAACACAGCAATGGGGGGTTCTAAACGTTACATTTTAACTCTACCGGTAATTATTTATTTTTCCATTTTTATTGATTTCACCATGAATCTCAGACATAAGAAGACCTACACGGTTCTCGGGCATGAGAATTAACTAGCCTTTCGTTTTTCCTAAATATTCTACATTTCAGATTCTACTAATATTTGGACAACCTCTTCGTTCCGAAGACATTGACCTGTACTTGGCAAAGCGGTATGAACTACGGAATAGTACCAATTTTGAAGCGATACTAAAAGCTTTAGACCTAAGCATATGGTGGCGTATCGGGGCAAGACTAGCCATACCTGTAGATTCTTTGGAAAGATCGCAGGACGGCGAATACTCCTACACTTCCGCATCGGTGTTTTATATAATATCAGAGTTCTTCAAGCCTGGGGTCCCATTTGATATGATAACTTTCGATAGGAGGAACCTTACGTCTACCATCACTTTTCGCGACAATGTCATGCATGAAATTCAGGTGGAAGCCAATGGCAGAACAACCGAAATTACAAGAACATTTTCCGCATATTTGCTCAAAATTGTAATAAAGGTGGGTCCCGCTGTTGCAACGAGATATCACGAACTAATAGATGACATAGATGACGACGAAGATGACATTAAGGCAGAAAACAAACCAAAGAAAAAGGAGGAAAAGCAGGAGCCGGCAAAAGAAGAAAAGCAGGAGCCGGCAAAGGAAGAAAAGCAGGAGCCGGCAAAGGAAGAAAAGCAGAAGCCGCCAAAGGAAGAAAAGCAAGAACCGCCAAAGGATGAGAAATAAGAGAAAGAGCAGACACCCTAAATATCAGGCAAATAGTAGCAAGCCTGTAATTACTTCGGCAAATTTTGTAATAAACTTATACATTGAATATATGATAAATACATGGAAGTAGCTAAATGAAGGAACATATTATGCACATTCTTAACTTTGTTTTTTCAAGCTTGCGAAAAAATTACTTAAGATAGCGTTTAAATAGATTGTATAAAAGTCGTTCCACTAGTGAGCGATATTCGACAAACATCCGACGGAGATCGGAAGTATATGTATACGGTTATAAGTGGAAATAACCTTTCGGTTTCAAATTAAAAATATTTATTGCAGTACAATCACATTTAATTAATAAATAAATGAAACTGCTTCAATAATAGTGCTGTCATTTTAATCCAAGTACCCTAATTATTTATTTACGGCACAATTGATTAAAAATGTTAACAGACTAATTAAACTATAATATCACTATAATAATTTATTTCTCACTAGACACGTTTCAAACTTAACACAGCAATGGGGGGTTCTAAACGTTACATTTTAACTCTACCGGTAATTATTTATTTTTCCATTTTTATTGATTTCACCATGAATTTCAGACAAAAGAAGACCTACACGGTTCTCGGCTATGAGAATTAACTAGCCTTTCGTTTTTCCTAAATATTCTACGACATTTCAGATTCTACTAATATTTGGACAGCCTCTTCGTTCCGAAGATATTGACCTGTACTTGACAAAGCGGTATGAACTACTAAATAGTACCAATTTTGAAGCGATACTAGAAGCTTTAGACCTAAGCATATGGTGGCGTATCGAGGCAAGACTAGCCATACCTGTAGATTCTTTGGAGAAACCGCAGGACGGCGAATACTCCTACACTTCCGTATCGCTGTTCTACGTAATATCACAGTTTTTCAAGCCTGGGGTACCATTTGATATGATAACTTTCGATAGGAGAAACCTTACGTCTACCATCACTTTTCGCGACAATGTCATGCATGAAGTTCAGGTGGAAGCCAATGGCAGAACAACCGAAATTACAAGAACATTTTCCAAATATTTGCTCAAAATTGTAATAAAGGTGGGTCCCGCTGTTGCAACGAGATACCACGAACAAATAGATGACATAGATGACGACGAAGATGACATTAAGGCAGAAAACAAACCAAAGAAAAAGGAGGAAAAGCAGGAGCCGGCAAAGGAAGAAAAGCAGGAGCCGGCAAAGGAAGAAAAGCAGGAGCCGGCAAAGAAAGAAAAGAAAGAGCCACCAAAGGAAGAAAAGCAAGAGCCACCAAAGGAAGACAAACAAGAGACGCCAAAAGAAGAAAAGCAGGAGCCCTCAAAAGAAGATAAGCAGCAGCCGTCAAAAGAAGAAAAGCAGCAGCCGTCAAAGGAAGAAAAGCAGCAGCCGTCAAAGGAAGAAAAGCAAGAGCCGGCAAAGGAAGAAAAGCAGGAGCCGGCAAAGGAAGAAAAGCAGGAGCCGGCAAAGGAAGAAAAGCAGGAGCCGGCAAAGGAAGAAAAGCAGGAGCCGGCAAAGGAAGAAAAAGGAGGAGCCGGAAAAGGAAGAAAAGCAGGAGCCGGCCAAAGGAAGAAAAGCAGGAGCCGGCAAAGGAAGAAAAAGCAGGAGCCGGCAAAAGGAGAAAGCAGGAGCCGGCAAAGGAAGAAAAGGAAGGAGCCGGCAAAGGAGAAAAGCAGGGAGCCGGCAAAGGAAGAAAAGCAGGAGCCGCAAAGGAAAAAACAGGAGCCGGCAAAGGAAGAAAAGCAGGAGCCGGCAAAGGAAGACAAGCAGGAGCCGGCAAAGGAAGACAAGCAGGAGCCGGCAAAGGACGAAAAGCAGGAGCCGGCAAAGGAAGAAAAGCAGGAGACGGCAAAGGAAGAAAAGCAGGAGCCGGCAAAGGAAGAAAAGCAGGAGCCGCCAAAGGAAGAAAACCAAGAACCGCCAAGGGATGAGAAATAAGAGAAAGAGCAGACACCCTAAATATCAGGCAAATAGTAGCAAGCCTGTAATTACTTGGGCAAATTTTGTAATAAACTTATACATTGAATATATGATAAATACATGGACGTAGCTAAATGAAGGAACATATTATGCACATTCTTAACTTTGTTTTTCAAGCTTGCGAAACAATTTCTTAAGATAGGGTTTAAATAGATTGTATAGAAGTCGTTCCACTAGTGAGCGATATTCGACAAACATCCGACGGAGATCGGAAGTATATACGGTTATAAGTGGAAGTAAGTGCATGTAATGGAAGAGTTGGAAATAAACAAGGATGAATACAGTTCGAGAGGTGTAAAATTTAGACGCCCAATAACCTTTCGGTTTCAAATTAAAAATATTTATTGCAGTACAATCACATTTAATTATTCGACAAACATCCGACGGAGATCGGAAGTATATACGGTTATAAGTGGAAGTAAGTGCACGCAATGGTAAGAGTTGGAAATAAACAAAGATGAATACAGTTTGAGAGGTGTAAAATTTAGATGCCCAATAACCTTTCGGTTTCAAATTAAAAATATTTATTGCAGTACAATCACATTTAATTATTCGACAAACATCCGATGGAGATCGGAAGTATATACGGTTATAAGTGGAAGTAAGTGCACGCAATGGTAAGAGTTGGAAATAAACAAGGATGAATACAGTTCGAGAGGTGTAAAATTTAGACGCCCAATAACCTTTCGGTTTCAAATTAAAAATATTTATTGCAGTACAATCACATTTAATTATTCGACAAACATCCGACGGAGATCGGAAGTATATACGGTTATAAGTGGAAGTAAGTGCACGCAATGGTAAGAGTTGGAAATAAACAAGGATGAATACAGTTCGAGAGGTGTAAAATTTAGACGCCCAATAACCTTTCGGTTTCAAATTAAAAATATTTATTGCAGTACAATCACATTTAATT
>JABXWE010054380.1:0-10451 GCA_014611495.1 Limonius californicus
TAATTATTTAGACTGAAACATAAAAATTAATTCTAGGAACAAACTTGAATACTCTATTTTTAGAAAATCTACACATACAGATATCACAATACTACAGGATTTATGTCACCATAAAACACATAAATTAGCAGCCTATAGATGCTTGATACATATACATAATGCTCTAACAGTGTCTCTAAGTAACAGTGATTACACCAAAGAGATTTTGATAATTAAACAAATTGCACACAGTAATGGATACAACACAAAACTGATTGACACATTAATAAAAAAAATGAATATAAATTAGCAATTAAAAATATATCCAAAAGACCATTCTGACCATTGTAAATATATTTCAGTTCCTTAGTTCGGTGATGTAGCGGCTAAAATTATAATTAGAACAAGTACATTTAAATTAATTTGTAAAACAACAAAAAATTCTTTAGCTACGTAAAATAACGATTTGTAAAAATCAGGTGTTTACAAATTAAACTGTTCACATTGTAATTTTGTATAAATAGGCCAGACAATTTGATTTTGATACCAGATACAAAACAGATACGTTCGTACAAATACAAACACCCAGAAAAATACACTTATTAGAACACATTCATACATAGGGGTCAAATAATATAATAACATTGTTACACTTCTGTGATGATAAACGTAAATTGGATATACTCGAGGCCTTTCAAATTCACAAACACACGTTAACAAACACACCTTTAATTAATGATCAAATTGAGCTCATAAATTACCTGCTATTGGAAGTTTTGAAATAGAAGAGCAGAGTCAAGTTTGAAATCAAGATCCAGTGTGCTTGGGAGGGTATGTAAAGCCGTCGGTCCCGGTTATCAAACAAACGTCTTTGATAGCCGTAAACCTTATAGTGGAACCCTTCTTCTCTGTTCTACGGGTTAGGCTAGCCTCCTTCCCGACATATGTGTAAAGAGGGCTTACAGAACCTATTCATTGTTGATAAGTAATACGCCATTGGCCTACATACAGAGAAATAAATCGCTTTTGAAAATGACAATTTGCATGTCGAAATACATATAAAGCACGAAAAACTGTTGTAATTGTGACTATTATTATTATTAAAATAGAAATGGTTTCGATTCTGAATGTTTGCAAATCAAACTTTTTGGTTATTGGGATGATTTTCCAATTCATGGCCACGCTGTGGTGTTTTTTCTCGGGATCAAACTGAAACATCCATGACCCATCACCAGTGACAATACAGTTAAGAAAATTTGCATTGTCGCGACAGGTCTGCGCATGATGTAATTCTTCTCTGTTTTTGCTCATCTGCTCAATTCACGTATGTCCGATTCTAGGGATTCTAGTTATTTTGAACATCCTCACGCTCACCTTTGAAACTTTTAATACATTCATACATACAAGTTCGATTTTAGATGTTATCACCCTACACAAATTTCAACATTTCATAAGTTTCAGTATGAGCTTTCTCTAAATTAAAGCAAAATTTTACATTTACTCGTTGTTCCATGACAACTAATACAAACACAGTGAATGCGGTATCGTTTTTGGGCAAATATTAACAGCTGTTCGATCGTCGTTTGACCACCCCTGTTGATGAAACTGTGAACTAATTTATGCTATTTTTGTTTTACTTTAATTTCACGTTCCAGTGCTGCTGCATCAATTCGGGAATTAAATTCTCAACTCTCGTATATCCAATCCAGTTTAAGTTTGTATGCAACATTACTTCTCTGCGCTAGTAGTTTAAAGTCAAAAATAAAGAGAGATATCTGTTGGTCCCTATGTTTCAAACCCTGTGAGGGCTATTATTTGAAATATGAGACCGATGGAGTATTTGTTTATCACCTTAGAACAATGTATTTTAGTTACGAGGGCAGCCTTTTAAGTTTTTACAAACGACCACTAGATGGCGCTATTGAGATGTGTCATTACTATTTTGGTAAAATTTGACATTTATTATTGTGAAAACAGTGGCAGCTTGAAATTGACCGAGTAGTTTGTCTACAGTGAGGGTTTAAAAAAATGCAGTTTTGTGAAAAAATGGAATTTTCACGTGAAGGTTTTCGTTGGATGGTTTTCTACGATTTTAGTAAACGCCTAACTCAACAACAATGCATAGAATCGCTTCATCCAACTTTTGGTAATGAAGCACCATCAGAAAAGACTGTTTACAATTGATTTGAAGCATTTCGTCGTGGTCGTGCGTCCGTCAGTGATGAATTTTGTGAAGGTCGACCAGAATCGGTTGTTATTCCAAAAAATATCGATGCTATGTGCAACATGATTGAAGAAAATCGGCATGTGACTTACAGCGAGATAGAGGCATCTTTAGGCATATCGAAGATTGCAGTACATTCGATTTTGCATGAACATTTAGCTGTGAAAATATTTGTTCCCGATGGATTTCTCATAATTTGATAGAAGCTCAAAAAAAGGCTCGTGTTATATGGTGTAAGGAAATGCTCAAAAGATTAGGCCGAGGAACTGAAAAATCCGTGTACAACATCGTAACAGGTGACGAAGCGTAGGCATATTCGTATGAAATGGAAACTAAGCAACAATCCACTGTTTGGGTGTTCCAAGATGAACCGAATCTCACAACAAAAGTTGTTCGTTCACGAAGCGCTTCCAAGAAAATGATCGCTTATTTCTTCGGTTGTACTGGACATGTCGCAACCATTCCTTTAGAGGACCGAAGAATAAATAACGCTGAATGCTATACAACAATTTGTTTGCCAGAAGTCATCGACGAATTCAGAAAAAAATACCGAAAACGTCGCATCATTCATTATCATGACAATGGCAGCTCTCACACTGCCCGTCAAACAATTGATTATTTGAAGAAGAAAAACATCGAATTAATGTCTCATTGCCGGTATTCACCTGGTTTATCGCTTAATGACTTCTTTGTGTTCCAAAGTGTCAAACAAAAAATGCGTGGACCACGATTTTCATTGCATCAAGAAGCTGTTGAAGCCTTCAAAAACGATGTTTTTTGAGATACCAACTTCAGAGTGGAAAAAATGTTTCGAGAATTGGTTTAAACGCATGCAAAATTGTATAAATCTTAAAGGCGAATATTTTGAAAAGCAATAAAACAGTTTGTTCCAGTTTGTTTCTTTCCTAGTTTTGGTAAAAACTTAAAATGCTGCCCTCGTATATGAACCTCGACAGACGGCAACATTCACGTTGCTAAAAGCGCAGTCCGTAACAGAGTGTTACGTAAAAAATTATTGACTTCTTTTTCGATTTATTAATAGTTTGAAATGTAGGCAGGTATGTTAAACAGTACATAGTACGTAATTAAATATTGAAATGCAGAGACTTATTAGTATTGCAACACGTATGAAGGCAGGGAAATCCTCGCAATAAAAAAATCGAAACATACCGATTTGCTTTAGGTTTCAATTGCATAATATAAATGGTTTATTATAAGAGAATATTCGAAATATCTTAAAAAATTATGAACGACAAGTTTTACCACTGCGACTTTCCATTGTCCAGAATTTTCAAGTGGTTCCTTATAAGACGTGGGTCTGAGCTAAAATATTACAAGATAGTTAGATTGTACGTCCTAAAACTTTCGCTTATTATTATTGTTGACCAGTTCTATAAACTATTTATTTTTAAAATTTTTAATTGTATTATTGTGAAAATAAATACAGCTACTGTTACATAATCGCAACTGCCTCCACATCCAGTTAAAATCGAATAAAAACTAGTAAACAACCGTTTAATTATAAGGGATAAAACCAATAATTTGAGTTAAAACACTTATATGATTGCAGTCTGGATATTGCTGTTCCCAGTTTGCGAATGTTAAAATCTTCATTTTCTGATTAATTTTAATCTGTTGATTTTATCTGCATAGCCATCTTAAAAAATCTAAATCTAAATTCACTAAAGGCATACACTGGTCGTCGATAATACTTTTCTTTTTTAAGCAAAGCAGAAATAAGAGTACCTTACCTAAAATTTGAACAAGAAACCTTTCAGGCAAAGTTATGCCATATGAATGGATGAATTCAGATTTTCCACTCTCTTAATTCCCATGACGTTTTAGCTGAATCAGCCCATTCGCGGATTCTTTTAAACAGTTTTCAAAACTTTATACCTCTGCCTGAAAGGAAGACAAAGGATCTACGGTTAAGTTTTTAAGGGAGATATAAAATATGAATTGTTGGTTTTATATCCTCCCACTTGATAGCTGCTTATTCTCTGTTAGAAGCCAGAAACTCTGCTTTATTGCAGCTATCGAAAAGTTTACCGGTGAAGTCATCGATCATTTTACTTCTTGCACAGTTAAACACTTCAGATTGGCCGTCTGGAATAGATGGATCGACGTGCGCGAACTTAAAATTATCGAAACGTGCAGATGAGATTTTTGCAACAGCTTATCTAAAATACTTTTGCGGTAGATAATATAATTTTACATTCATTTCTGCTAGAATTTGAAACGTTAACTTCTTGGTTTTGGTCCATTATGGATGTGTTTTAAAATATGAAATTTTAGTGACGGGATTTCTGAAGATATACATTTAAACTAATTTTCTACATGACGGTAGCGCACTAACTAACAAGGATATGGATGGTTTGATATGCAAGAGTTTTAAAATATATTAGGATAGCTCCACATCTTTCTAGACTGATCCCTTTAACAAAGTGGTCCGGTGAAAAGAACAGGAACATTCATTAAATTACACAAAAAAAATTATAGGAAGACTCTACAACATCCGCGACAAGAACTTTTATCTTTTCCTACATACAGGTCAAATTTTGCGTCGAGAAACAAAATCTATCAAAGATGGGCCGGGATAAGGAAGAGTAACAAGTGACCACAGATGAAAATATGCTAAACAAGAATCTATGCAATAGGAACAAACAATCTTCGCCTTTGAAGTAATTTTGCACGGAACTACAGAAATCTGCAGCTAAACGATAGTCAATATTTTGAGATTTTAAAGGAATCATTTTAATTTTTCAGCTAAAAGTTACAACTGATGGTGATTATTACAAGTTAATATACAAACTGTGTGAAAAAGTTTGGTATAGAATAGTTATGACGTATAAACTGCACGGATCTGGCTGTTTCACGACAATGCCTCCTCTCACAAATTCACAATTGCAGTTGCCACCATTGGCAAATTTAGGGGCCAAGAAAAATAACTCTTTAAAAATAATTGGAATAATTGAAATATCATTATTAAATTGTTTCTGTTACCTAGTTAGACTCTAAAGAGTTGGAACTACTCTGGTAGAAGCATACAGGTAAGATTTTCGACATCGAACAAGAATACTTTGTAACGATTCTTACGCCTGGTTTTAAGAAATCCATTTTGCGTCTGGTGATATTTCCGCTTTTAGTAAAGTTCAATATTTCGAAATTGGTCGACCTGTAGAATTTTGGGCGAGTCCAAGTTTCAAATTTTGAGGGGAGATTTTTGGATACAGAACAGTTGTACGTAGTCCGTTGTACAAGCGAGTACGATTCTTTTTCTGGAGGTATTTATGTGTCGTAAGATTGAAATTAGTCGTTGATGACAGGGAAGTTATTCCATTCTAAAAATCTACGCCACTTAAGAGTTTTGTGTCTTCGATTGGAAGTGATCAACTCTGGAAGTTTTTCCGATATAATATACCACAGTTGAGGAAACTAGTGTACACGCCAGTATTTAAAGCATCTGGTGAGTTTTTGTTTCACGAGCGATCGTCTTGTTCGATTCTCTTGAATCTGCGTATTAACTTATATACTTTAATAAAATTTAGGCGCGAAGTTTGGGGTAATTAATCCGTCCATATAGGAATTGGGAGTGATAACGATCAGAAAAATTTACGTTTCACGAATATCCCGAGCCACTTCGAAGCGAAGATATCTGGATTTCCCTGACCGTCTGTGTTCGAGGTCGCCTGTACCGTAGACCTGCGTTCCGTAGATAAGAAACCATCTGTCAAGGGAAGTGCATTTTAACCGGAATTATTAAATTATGTATTGATAAATTGTTTCAATGTTGTAGAAATAATTACTCGTATATGATTAAACTTCATAAATATTATAAAATTTATGATATTGGGGGATTAAATCTTTTATAATTATTTTGTAATAATACGGCAATTTTACGTGTTTCTTGATATACAGGGTACTCCAACCGTCGTGTATTATTGCATCTTGTAGTTCAATTTGGGTATTACTTATTGAGATTGTTTATGTTGATCGCTCGCCAAATCGTGGAGATCTCTTCGGGTGGTATGCGTTTTGCTTATTAAGTTGTTAATTATTTATGTGCTTTCGTTACGCAATAATTACCTAGGGTTTGTGTGAGTTTTGCTTTCAATAGGGTGATTGTTTACCATTTACGTAAAATTGACTTCACTAAGTTATTTATGTTATATTCAAACTGATTCATGGGGATTATTTGTTGAGTATTAAATTTAACTTATTTGCAATTTGTCTTTTCATTTACGACGATAATCTTGAATATCAGATTAAAGAGAGAACTACTACAAAAGGTAAGGTAGGTGAATGCTGGACCAGAGAATCCGACTTTTCTAATTTTTTATATCTAGGATTGTGTTAGTAAGTTTACAAGTCGGTGGCGCTTATTAATCTATTTTATTGGAACACAGCCCATCTTCGATTGAGTTCTCCGGGTTGCTAACATGATCATTTGAGTATTCATCTACAGATCAGTGGCGTAGTAGGAAGAGGGGTTTGGACTTTTTCGCTAATATTTCTGGTATTATATTTTTTTTGTGTGTGAATTTTAATAGGCGTGACAACTTTCTTGATAGACGGTAAAATAATTTCAGGCGTGGGACTGTTTCAAATTGACTGCCGAATACCTCTGGAATTAAGACCTTTATCAAGTCATAAATGGAAGTCCACCTTACCAACACGAAACTTCATCTTCAGGAGGAACTTGGATTAACTAAAGTAACTTGACTGAGGAATATCTCTGGAGACTTGCAAAATACGTATTTAGGTGTTCTAGATATAGTGGGGGTAAGGGGAATGGACTTCCATTGTTGAATTGGTGAAGAAACAACTAAGTTTTCATATTTAGTAGGAACTTGGACTAACTAAAGCAAATTGACTGAGGAATACCTCTGGAGATAAGTCGTTTATCAAGTCACCAATGGAAGTTCATCTTACCAACACGATACTTAGAACACTAATACGTATTTCGGCAACTAAGGCGCCATCTTTAGTAGTAACTTAGGTTAACTAAAGTTACTTGACTGAGGAATATCTCTGGAGATAAGTTCTTTACCAAGTCAACAATGGAAGTCCACCTTACTACCACAATATTTAGAACACCTAAATAAGTATTTCGGAAACTAAGCTGCCATCTTCAGTAGGAACTTGAACTAACTAAAGTAGCTTGATTGAGAAATAGCGGAGATGGTGGAGATAAGTTCTTCACCAAGTGAACAATGGAACTCCAATGGACTAGCTGGATTGGAGTTGTAAAACTACGTATTTAGGTGTTCTAAATATTGTAGTGGTAAGGTGGACTTCCAAAGTTTGTATACTTAAACCACAGTCTCCAATCGATCGCATGGCCATTTAAATATTTATTCGCCTACAGAAAGGACATGAGTGGGCTGACACGTACCCATTTCAAAATATATAAACATATAGACACATATGAAACAGGAAAACGAAAATAGTTTTTTGGACAGACGGGATCAATTCAGTCGAGAGCCTACCATTTTGTAAACTGAACCTATTATTATATTATTATTATTATTATTGGATGTTAGGGCTTTGGCCTTTATATGCCTTCCGTCACTTCGATCCCTTAATGGTTCTTTTGTAACATATGAGCCCTACCTTTGTTAGAGAAGTTGTAGGCTGTTGATAAACCTTATAACGTCTCTGGACTTCGAGACCCTTATTTCGTTAGGTATCATGGTTGCCTTTCCGAAAATATTTTGTCTGCGTCGACAGGCAGCATTGCATTCGCATAGAATGTGTTCTGCCGTTTCCGCTACCTCGTTACATAAGCGGCAGATCTGGTCCTCAGCTTTACCAATCTTAAAAAGATGATATTTTAATGTTGTGTGTCCTGTGAATGGGCCAGTGATGGTTTTCAATTCCATCTTGCTGAGGGACAAAGCAAGTTTTGCTTTATTTTGCGAAACAGTGATGAACTGTTTTGCCTGATGTTGTCCTGGAATATTTTGCCAGTATGAGGATTTCTGTTGTTCCTCCCATAGTTTGACCGTCTGTTTTATGTGGCTTTTCTGTATTCCACAGCAAGGCTCAGGTCCAGTGAATGGCGTCGATGCTCCGCGTTTTGCGAGTTTGTCGGACTTTTCGTTGCCTGGTACGCCCTCATGCCCTGGGACCCACCACAGGGTAACGTGGTTTCTGTTTGCCCGTTGTTTGAGGTTGTTCAGATACTCCCAGACTAATTTGGACTCACAAATGGGGCCTTTAAAACCTTTATTGCTGCTTGGCTGTCTGAGAGAATGTCAATTGTTGCACCTTTATATCCCTTCCTTTATGGCATAAACCTCATCCTGGAAGATGGTAGTTACGGCACCGAGGGGTTCAGAAATGCGGCAACCGAATCCGTAGACCCCCGCTTCAGTTCCTCCTCCTTCCATCTTCGAACCATCCACTGGAGGGATACTTTCTTGAAGGAAGGTCCTCCCGAGGACCACACATCCCGGTCTGTGATGGTCACTCTGAAAGGTTGGTCGAAGTTGTATTGTATTGGCATAAAATCCGATACGGTGTAGGCCGTTCGCTCTAGGTGACTGCTACTTACATACCTAAGTGGCCTATCAGGTCTCCTGATTTGTATTTATTTGTCCTTGCATGCGTGAGCGCATGTAGCATTGCCTCCTTTTGCACCTGAAGGTGTAGGGGCGTTAGTCCTATCACTGAACTGAACTAACTGAACCTAATTAAACCTTGTCATTAATCTGGTAATACCTGGCCCGATATCGATGAATTGTGAAATATAGACTCACACAGATGAGGTACCGAAAATTATAAAATAATATAGAGTTTTGTTATACAATCATTACATTCTTAGTTCAGGAAATAGCATAATTTAAAACGTTTGTGGCCATATCAATTACGAATAAGAATGGTACGATATCGGTGAAGTGCAAACGGTCAACGACGTTTCGGCGCAATCGATTAGGGCCAGCCCTTTCTGCGCCAGCCAGTTTCGGCGCGAGGGCGTTTCGGCGCAGAGACTGTTCGATGCGAAAACTTTCCGGCGCAAAGACGTTTTGAACCGAGGACGTTTGGATGTTTGGGTACATTGTTTATGGATTTACTTTTACAATTAAATCACATACTGATAAAATGTTACATTTTTTAATTAATGTTGAGGCTCTATTTTAGTGGTTAGTAGCGGATAATTTAAGTTCTAGTTAAAAAAGGTAAAACTGCAATAAGTTATTAGAAAACGTCAGCGTGTGCTTCAAAACACAACGCTACAATTTTTATATTATAAAAGAGTTTTAAGGCATACGCTTAAAAATATCGAAAGGTTAAATAAGTTTTCCATTAAAATATAATTCTGCAAAATGATGTCCAGGTACTTAACAGATTCTTCTTGGATTAAAGTTGTTTATTCAAGAACTGATATAGGTATTTGCCGATTACCAAGAATTCAAAGAAGGAAAATATTTTGTATATAAGAATTTCTAAGAATGTTGGCCCTTTAGAATATAATCATTAATACCTTAATGCCATGAATACTTCATGACTTCTAATATATTTTGTATTATATAGAAAATAACGTAAAATTTATGTTTGTGTGTAAACGCTTTTGCGTCGAAACGTCCTCGCGTTGAATCGACTTCGCGCCGAATTGTCCTCGAACCGAATTTGCAGCGCCGAACTGGTCGCGTCGGATTGGTCGCGCCGGCCTATTCCGACGTCAAACGATAATGAAATGAAATTTGACATTAGAGCCTACCTAAATGTGTAAAGCCGAACCTTTTGTTCTTGTATTCGCTAACTCGAAAATGGAGGATTTTTATAATAATAACAGTTTAGATTTTTTAAACGAAGAATTTAAAATAGTTTTCCAATAATCATACGCTCAGTTGAGAGACTGCTACAGTTTAGACATGGGCATTTATGTCTTTTTTTAAATTACTAACAAGGGAATAGCTAATTAGATATGAATGAATATATAAAAACACAGATTTTTGATAGGATGTATCTATAAAACTTTTTCAGCAGACGATTATGCAATTATGCAGGTGAGTGAGTGATATAACCTGAAAACTGAGCTCCTTGTACTAGTGGTTATTAACTAACTCGGAAATAGACTTGATATGAATTATAAAATATAAAAGCGTGTACGCAAATGTTGGAAATGATAAATCTGAGATATATCTCAACGGACGATCTATTTTTTGGGGATGGATTGCAATTTAAAAGATGTCTTCCTATGAAATATTTAATTTGGATACTACGATATGAATACAGTTTTCTG
>JABXWE010054382.1:0-10502 GCA_014611495.1 Limonius californicus
TGAATCATTTACGCTTCATATATTTTGGGGTGACCCATGGGAGAGTCTGTACGATCTTTTCATAGCTTAAACGGTACAGTACACAACCCAAAGAGAAACACTAGCAAATATAATTTAGAGAAAAATATAGACAATTTAAAAGCCCTTAATAACTGTATTTACGTTTTTATGAGTGCAATTTACAGTTCCATCAACAGAGCTATTAAATTTAATTATCGTTTAAACTGTCTGTTTATTTTCCTTAATGTATAAAACAAAACAAATTCGAAAATCAATTTTTTTAATACTTAAATACTTAATATTTTATATATTTCATATCGAAAACATTTATAATTTAAGATTGTAGCTGGTTGAAGTTTACCAAAAAAAAGGCTAATTAATTTGTAGGTAACTATTGAACTTTAATTACTGAATTTATCTTTCGAGTAGCCATGAAAGCTCTTTACAGAATGAAATAATTCTAAAAATTCCATCATGCATGTATCTCGAGATATCTCGAGATTCGAGTAATTCAACTGAATAATAAAAACTTTTTGAATAAGTTCGGGTAGCGACGGGCGCATCTCGAATAAAATAGTTCGATATATTCGATTTTGCATGCATCTCCGACGTGCGTGTAATTTATTACAATGAAAAAATTTCAGAATATGTTCTTCTAGTGTGGCACGCATCTCAAATGAAAAAATTTGAAATATTCGATTATGTATATATCTCGAGATGCGAGTAATTCCTTGGAATGATAAAAACTTTTCGAATAAGTTCGTTTAATGGCGCGCGCGTCTCGAATGAAACAATTTGAAATATTCGATTATGTATATATCTCGAGATGCGAGTAATTCCTTCGAATGATATAAACTTCTCGAATATGTTTGTTTAATGGCGCGCGCGTATCGAATGAAACCAATTTGAAATATTCGATTATGTATATATCACGAGATGCGAGTAATTCCTTCGAATGATGAAAACTTCTCGAATACGTTCGTGAAATGGCGCGCGTCTCGAAAGAAACAATTCAAAATATTCAATTGTTCATATATCTCAAGATGCGAGTAATTCATTCTAATGATAACAACTTCTCGGATTATTTTCGTTCCGTTGTTTGGCTGGTAATCGAAATATGGTTAGGATAGGTATATAATCTGAGTAGTATTCGAATGAATTTGTAGTTCGAAAAGATACTAAAACATAAACTTCAAAGTACATTACATATTTCATTGGCTGGTAATCGAAATATGATTTGGATGCGACCCTACGCATGTAGCTGAATTAACAAAATACATTTTCAGAATTTCGAATCAGACAGGCTTATGTTAAAATTATATATTTCTACTTCTCCACACTTAAATTCAAAAATATTAATTGTAGAGTTTTTTAGTTTAATTATTGTCGGCAGTTTATGTTACAGCTTAAACATATCAAATAAACAGAACATTTTGATTTCAATCGGTTACTATCATTTGTAAGATGTGCGGCACTTGATATTACCTTTTCGTTTAACAAATTTAGTGAAACATAAAACGGGCTTTACAATCAACTTAGTCCTACCATGTGACAAAATTTAAATAAATACAGCAGAGAATCCAGTCAGAAAACGAAAAAACAAATCGAGATAAGTGCCAGGGAATCATCATTCGGAAGGTGGGTTGTGAGACATGTCTCGCAATTCCCGAAATGTGTACGCGTTTTGAATTCGAATGATTAATTCGAATGAATATCTCGATTATTAAAATCATTCGAATACTAATCATTCGATTATTGAAATCATTCGTTGATGCCCACCATTAATCTCAGTTTTGTTTAATTTGTCTGACAAATTTTACAATTTAACTATTTTATCCTCTGATTATAATAATAACGTTAAAAATTGGAAACTGTTCCTATAAAAAAAAGTGACATACTTTCTCTAGAAGTTTTCAAGCGATTCCTCTTTAAATTTCTTATTTTTTTATTAATAAATATTTACACCGTAATGATATTCAAAATCATTATCATCTGCTCTATTTATTAGCAGTTTATAGAGTTTGATATATTTGACTGTTTTGCAATGGATTTGTTTGTGTGAACTGGACTTATTGATATATTGAAACATGTTCACACTTTTTTTTATTATTGATTTATCGGCATCCCCGTACTTTGACAAATTAACATCAAACATTATGTATCGATATCCGATACACATTTTTAGATATGATTCGAGTTGTAATGTAAAACAAGCTAAGGTCCTGTTGAAAAAAATTAAAATTAAAAATAGGTATATTTGTGGATACCTATACGAATTCAAACTTCATATTACATTTAACATTATCATATCGAAAACAAAAACAACAACTCAAAATCAGGTTAGGATTTAGTAATTTTGTTGTAGTACACAGTAATGCTTAAACATAGAAATTTAATAACAACTAGCTGTACCTTAAGGTACCGCTCAAAATTTCTTTTCATACCTATAGGATCTTAATTAATAGTTAAAATTGAATATAATTTTTTAGTTCGATAAACCATTGTATTGCTTTCCATATCGCTTCTGCGTGTCAGTGTCATCTATCTAAACGGCGAAAAGAGATATGTAGCCAACATAAAACACAGTACGAATAATATACGATAAAATAGAGCGTAGGTATTGTTCGGATTGTAAGAAAATTAGATATAAGTATTTTAACATTCTAATTATGTGCATGATATTCTTAAACGGTTGTAGTTTGTAATAATGTGAAAGTATTTCTGTAAATGAAATCGAAATAAGTATATCATAAACATTTGATTTTAGCGTATTTTTGCACTACTTTTGACAGTTTTTTATCATCAATTCTAAGGAATTTTGGATAATCTTTTAATCTTATTTTAATTTAGGATAAGCTTTCTACTACTTGAAAAACCGCATTATTTCTTTAAGGCAAGCGTTACAACCCATTATTAAAGTCAGACATAGTTTAACAATAAGGGGGCTAATCTAGTGACTTGCAATATTTGCTCATATTTGTTATTGTTGAATAATGGTCAGGCACAACTTTACTAGAACTTACTGTGTTCGTATTTATTAGTTTCTAACCGTCAATATTGACACTACGGATGGGGTATATAAATGATGTAAAATCCTACAATAACAAAAGATCGCTGCGTCCGATATTTAACAATTTAATTCGATATGAAGTTTTGTCACGTGAATCATTATTGTTATTTAAATTTACAAATATGTAAGCTATAGAGACATGCAACAGGTACAGTTCTTAAGTACGTTTAAGCGATAGTGTTCTGGTACGTTAAACACATAAACATGCTTTATATGATAGGATTCTGTTTGCGGGACTCCACTAACAAAACATTTAAGACAGATGGAGTGGATACGGAATTAATTTACGAGAATATATAAAAATACAAGGAACAGAAAAAAAAACGATTGTCGCTATTTTATTACCTGTATTTTTATATATACATATTCTTATGTTAATTCGCTTCTTAAACATTCATATTCACATTCAAATATTTAAGAAAAATACAAAAAATATCAGAAACAGCTAATTTTGAGCGTGTAGTACGGCGATATGACCATGTTTAAGGTGTATTATTAATTTGTGTAGCTGTGGTAAAACTTGGTGTCGAGGATCGCGCTAACGCCTCTAATATAACAACCAGCATCGGAATGGTAGCCGGGACCGACGGCTTTGACGTGTTCTTCGAAGTACGGCCGGTCGCTGTTGTGCCACTAATTAGGCCACACATTGTAGTACTGGCCCAAGCCTGCGTAATCTGACACTAAAATGAACTGTGCAAATAATAATACCTCCCATACCTTATCCTGACCATATTCTTATTTCTAGCGATTGTGTTGAATAAACTTTACTAAAAATGCAATGTTTAGTTATATTTTACGTTTTCTGTTATAATATATACCTTTCTGTCAAATAGCTTTAATAGTGACAAAAACTCAACGGTAATCAATTAGTTCCACTCACCACAAAGCGGCGGAGACTTCAAAAATCCCATTGGCCATTCTCGAAGAGAAAAAGGTTGGTCATGTGAAGGTTAATACACAGTAGTTATTATATTAGTAATAGTAGTAGAAACATAAAAATAGTAAAAGTCATCTAAGCATACATATAATACCTTTTTATGTACAATAATAAATAAACACTATTTTTAACAAGCATTTAAAATTAAACCAAAGAGAACGCGCACAGTTAAGAATCATACTTAAAAATAACTATGTTATGGAATACACGAGATAATTTTAATAAATACATCACGAACCTTTCATTCATTTTGTCAGCTGTCCAGTTTTAAAGAAAACGGAATCATTAAGCCGAGCAGCTGCTACAACGTATTTAATCGTAGATTGACAACCGTGAAGGTGGTCGATTAGCTGCTAATATTTTCAATCGTGGCAAAGATTAGTACTTTGTCGACAGAACTATAACTGCAAATAACAAATGAAGGATAGGAGCTTTCAGAATCCCCCATGTTTGTAACAAAGTTTGGCAATTTTAATTCAATATCCATGTGACGTCTGTTTAATGGAACAGATATGAAATACCCTTCACTGTTAGTTTTATAATAGTGGGCTTTGTGTCGTTTATGATTGATTGCGTAACTTTTAATCTGCTACGGATTCAAGATTTTCAGGAATGGTTGCTATAGTAGAAGAAGGTAGTCTAGTTGGTGCTAATTTATTGTAAGCAGTTTATAAAAATTAGCTCCATAAATAATAGCAATTTGAAAAATATTCCTTTAATACACATTAGCGTTTCAGAAAAAGTAGTGAAAAAATTTGATGAAGGAAATAAGTCCTACTGTGGCTGTTGAATACCTCGACGCATATTCAGCGGAAATGTCTCACCAAGAAGCAACACGTTTGACAATGTTGAACTAACACGAAGCGAAATCCTATTACTGATGCTCAAATACTTTGACGAACATACTTACAGCAGAGGAAAGCTAAGAAGTGGTACTTTGGAGCTTATGTAAGAAAGGGGATTTACCTATCAAGCTACAAAGTAATGCTCCATCATTTATTATCGAAGATCATTATTGGAAAATATAAAAAACTATGAACCATTTGGAGAATTTACAGAAATTATACGTTAATTTATTGCTGCGTTCTCTCAGAACTTTTTTCGTCAAGAATATTGTCTGGTACATCTCAACGGACGCGGCTCTACCTGTCACTTGTTCTATGAGTTATAGTATTTCATTTTGTGGAAATAAATTTATTCCTAGGGCAGTTTCTTAAAGACAATTTTCAAATTATATTTGATAAACTCCGTCTAACATGTTGGGGTTTGCACGAAGACAGTCCATAACAAGTTGTTGCTGATTGATATGTTGCAGGATTTATAGTTTCTAGTGGTATGGAATAAAATAAATTTTAGAGAGAAAACCTAAAACACGAGTACGTTGACAGCAATAATCGAGATTTAAGAATTTTCTTACAAAATAGGTGTGTCTTAACACCTCGTACAAACTACAGGTACCAAAAAAAATTAGTAAATTTGTAGTATTAGTATACTGGATATACAAGTAGGAAGCATTAAAAGAGGACCTACAGGACAAAGGGATAGTTCGATGGAGAAACAAAGTTACGAAACAGAAAGAGTGGACAAAACTGATAATGCAATATGCCTAAATAATAATAATAATATGTAGTAGATATTGCAACAACTGATCAGATTGTATTACGCAGGGATTGTAACCTTGAAGACAACTTAGTTAAAAAATGCACAATATACTTTGGATTGGTCCATTACCAACGCAGCTAAATTGCTATTACCTTTTCAAAACGGCTGTCACTCGAAAGTTACACTAAACCTTTCTCCATGTTTGTGTACTATTAGGGTATTGAAAAACTACTGAGTATATTTATCCGAAGGAAGACAACTGCAAACGACAAACGCTATAATACTTTATGTCTTGGAACATTCCGGGTTGTCTCCTCATCATGCCGAATTTGCTGGTGAAGTATTCTAAGAAAGATAATATATGAGAACATTTCGCTTATCTTTTGCACTACTCAAGTAAATGTTGTTGGTGCTAAACTCATGTTTATGCAACAAGGAAGATGCCTGCGTTATTAATTAATTATTTACCGCTACTCCCTTATAGCAAGGCTGGGTGGCTCAGTGATAAGAGAATCAGACTTTGGATCTATAGTCCAAACGCTTCCCGGTTCGAATCAGTCCAGGGCTCAAAAAAATGTTCTAATTCCCTGATTGGGCAGTACTGGATGCCGGTGTCAATTTGCCATTGGGGATCAAATTAATGGCACTCCGTGTGCTACGGTGGTACTGGAGGAGGAACAACACTCCACACGCATACAACTTACATCAGGTAGGTTAAGTACGGTTACGCACCAACACGGTAACCCGCAAATCCAAGCCCTGTTGTGCATAGCACAAACTAGTTTAGCCTTGCCTCAAACCAAAGCAATGGGCCTACAAGGCCTGCGAAAGCTCCATAATATCAACTCTCTTATAGCACGTTTCCCAAAAAAGTTCTTTTGTCTAACTTATTTTATTACATAATATTATAATAATTATCCAGGTATACTTTGCTATTTACGGATCAAATTTCTCATAAATGTTCTTACTAATATACAGGGTGGTCTAGATTTATTCCGTGTCCACAACGTGTTCTACTAACAGGCATAAAGAAACTTGTTTGTATAAATATGCGTTCTTAAATGCATTCTAAGGAATATTTAAGGTCTTAAAATTTTAATAAGACAATTCAAACAGAATTTATAATTTAAGTATTAGTTAATAGCTTAATCATTACTACATTAATTATATGGCAAATAATGCAATTTAGATGTTCAAATTGAAAGGCGTTAACATCAATACATTTTCTACAATGCCGAATAATGGATAAGTAGAGTTGGATATTTGCAGTCGATTTCGTACCATTGGTTTACAAGCCTTCAATTCTTCAAACTAACTTTTTTTGTATTGACTGTAGTTGCATACGCTTTACCTTTAAATGTTCTCTAAACGTATATATTTAGTGGATTAAGATCTAGCGATCTTGCGGACCAGGCCACTGATCATATACAGTCAATCCAACGTTGGGAATAATTTGTATTCAACCATTCTCGAACTTCTAATCCAAAATGTGCTGGAGCACCGTCAAGTTGAATCCAACATTCATTTCATTAAGAGACACATCTTCAAGCAAATCATTCAGGTTATGGATGACGAGCTCGCGGAATAATCCCGCGAATAATCTTGGAGGCAAAAAATGAAGACCGCAAAGGATTCAATTACATTTAAATCTAAAAAAATCTAATTATGATGATTATGATAAATAACAACTACGGCCCTGAAGAATGTTGCACCTGGCAGTCTCCTATTTGGAAAAGGCTTTCGATATTCACAAACTAATAACTGAACTTCTATTAATTATTAAAACACGTGCCGTTTAAGATATTGCTGGCACTGTTTTCAAGTATTTGCTGTATTACATATTTTACAGTACTCATTTCCCATGAAAATTGTTTGAACCTACAATAATGTGATCTTGAAGCAAGTAAAATGTTACCTTACAACTAAATTAGTGAAAATTACGACGGTATCCTCCTAATTTAAGCCTTTCAAGGTGTCTCCGCCTATAGCAAAGCAATATTTTTATTTTTATTCGAATTGTTTTAAAAAACAGCGTCCCCGGAAATGTTTGAGTGGTACACTAATTAGCCGTAAGGGACATACCGTCACGATTTTTGGACGTTCATTTTCTGAAGAAGAAGCAAGATCTCCTGTACGATAGCCATTATAGTCCACTGTTGGGTATCGGCCTTTAATTTGCACGTGGTTCTCCTCAGCGGTAGGCAGCAGCTAAGCTAGCAACACGGGGCACCTACAGTTAAACGTCTTCTTCGAGTGCTTTATGTCTTAGCAGACGTAGTGATCTTCTCAGCATAGCTCGCTGGTTTGCCATTGCCTTGCGAGGGAGAACGGCTGCTGAAAATCCGATGTTTCGGTACTGGGAATTGAACCCTAGACCTTCATAGTAGAAATCTAACGAGCTAACCTCTAGCCCACGGCCGCCAAACGTCAGAAATTCTAGAGAAAAGTTGACATTAAAATTTGTCTTTTGGGTTGCAGCATAAAACTTTATATGCTGCGTGGTAATGCTGGGGAATCCAGACTAAAATTGATCTATTTCCCAAAAACGAGCTTTTTGCCAACTAAGACACCTCCACATACTATAATTCATTAGCAACATAAGTTTAAATTGTTTTATAGTTGTTATGCATGAAAAAAGTTATAGAAACACTTTGCCCTTCACCAAGCCTCTCTATCAACCAATTCTAACCAACACTGCTACTACAGTAATTAAAAAGAAACTGTACAGAGTGTCCCAGATTGAGTAGGCTCCCATTTGCATCTTTCTTATTATTAAATATAGCGATTTGTTTAAATGGGCATGTTGTACAGCATTAAGTGCTTAATTTAGAGCATTTATGATAATTTTAATATTTAGTAGTACCTACTACTAGTACTTAAATGTTCTGTTTTTGTTTTATTTCTTTCGAAATAAACTTAACAGGCATTTATTTTCATGCCTGCTAAATTTAAAAAATGAAAACCCTTAATATTTTCAATAATTTTTATTCAGGCATAAGTTGTGGCACGTTGTTGAGAAGAGTAAAAAGATGCTATATGACCTTATAAAAATCCAGTGTGGCCACTAACTAATATTGTATTGTTGCTACCAATATCTGGAAAACCGCTATCTTTAATTTTATTTTGACACCATTTATAAGTATATCTTATCAAACCAATTTACTTTTACAAGAAACATGTTTTCATATATTTTATAATTACGGAGCTATTTGCCCGTAAAGAAAATAGCGATTTTCAGTTTTGGTTTCTAAACTCAACAGAATCTGAATCAGCACTCAAACTGCACAACTTTTCCTACACAAACAAATCTCTACATTAAATAAGGAAGATATTCATGGTAGCTTACTCTATCTGGGACACACTGTAGACGTACCTTTCCTACTAGATTTACATTTGTTTATGGCTATTGCATAAAAATAAAACATTCAAGTTCCAAAAACAAGTCATTAATTTTCTTATCACACTGTACAGAGTCGGATACTGGCGAATAAATTCTTCATATCCATACCATATCCCAGTTTAAAAAAAACGCAAAGAAATAGTTTGAACAACATATATGACTACTGATATCTTCAAAACGACTGAAATTTGCAGCTTTCATGCCAATAGATCTATTTGATATGCTATTAAAACTATTAAATATTATGAATGGAAACTATATTGGTGGTATGACAATCCATGAATAGTTCATTGCACAACCAGAGAACATCATTATACTATTTTTGTATAATTACGAGAAGAAGTGAATCTACTACCAAACAAATGTATTTAGGTCATACATTCGTAAAAAAAGTCGGCATGATTCCTAAAAAGAATAAAACCTATAAATTTTGTCACGTATTACATCAAGCGATATTTGATCAAATGTAGAATTGATTTGTATTCGTCAATTTGTTGGTTAATATCTTTCTTTGCACTCTGTGTGATTACTAATAGGGTTTAAATATTAAGTTGATACTGACGTATACATGTTTTTTTGGAGGTTATGCCATTCTTATTTATTAAGCTTACACAGTCTGCACAAATGAACTTCCTGGGTGGTTTTAGGTAACAAAGCAAGTACGTGCATTCTTGAACGGTCTGAAGATTCATCCAAGTTTTATAGATGGTGTTGTCTGATATGCTTCAGCCGGAAGGTTCCTGCCCGGCATGCCACATGTGTATCCGCGTGAACTTTAATTTTTACCTGTGCCTTTGAACATTTATACGTCGGCGTTTGGACCCGCATCCCGCATTATTTCATTTGACGTCAGAATATAACAATACATAAAGTTTTAACCAAACTGATACAAAGAAAAGTGCTAAATATAACTTTAACGTGACTTCCTTTTTGCATATTCTCCTATTCGCTAGAAATGCATGTTTCAATAACTCTAGTTATAAGCTGTCACGTACGTTCATACTTAACAGATTTTCATTATACGTAATTGCATCATAAACGTTATATAGGTAATTTATGTGATGACTGTTACAAAAGTTAAATGTTACCTAAAAACCCAAGAACGCAAGTGAAATCGCCGTTTTTATATAGCAAAGGGTGCTACTTGAATTTTCGTCTCCCTAAAGCATAAGTGCTGCAAATTCAATATTGCAAGCTGAATACGGGATCTCATCCTCCTTGGATTTTATGTTTGTGTAGCGGACCACATTCCTATTGTAGTTGGTTTGGGGTAGGGTCCGACAACACCGTAGGTTTTGTTTTGTTGCAGCTCTACCGAGGCCTTTAAGGTTATTTTATTAGTAATACACCTTTATTGTAGCATTCAGTATTGTACAGATATAAAATTGCATTCAGCTAAATATTTGCGAAAATTGTAATCCCATAAGGAAAATATTCAGAGGCATGAATTCAAAACAAATAGCA
Source organism: Limonius californicus (assembly GCA_014611495.1). Classification (NCBI taxonomy): domain Eukaryota; kingdom Metazoa; phylum Arthropoda; class Insecta; order Coleoptera; family Elateridae; genus Limonius; species Limonius californicus. The sequence continues at coordinate 10,477 of JABXWE010054382.1, forward strand.
GTGTATGTACGTCACTCTTTACAAAT
>JABXWE010054384.1:0-10787 GCA_014611495.1 Limonius californicus
CGATTTTATAGAATTTATCCGTTACTTTCGTGAAGCACTGTATATATATATATATATATATAAATATATTATTATGATGTTTTATTGAGGAACCTACATATGAGTCCCACACTGACGCGACAAACAAATATTATGTTCGAAGATAGGGGGAATGTTGCTTTACTTGCACCCGTAATAAAGATGATCTCCCTTTTATATGTAAAATAAATATTAATATATTATTACATATATGGTTGAAACAACACAAAGGGCACACTTCAAACATAAACTTTAAAAGAACTCTTATCTCAGGTTTTATAAATCATTTTCTAACTGCTGTATAACCTTTACATTCTTATGCTGCTTAACTGAACAAGGCGAAAGATACAAGGAAGTAAATATGAGCTTATAAAATATGAATGCAGCAAAGAAATGAATTTAATATTATCGAATTATCTATGTTATTTCTTATAAAACGTTAAACAACTTTAACAATTAAATGACAAAGTTACAGAAGAACAGCTTAATAGCGTCAACAGAGAGGATTGTTTACAGCTTAGTGAAGCTTGGACACCGGTAGTTCATCCCTAAAGATTCAAAAGTACGATCAATCTCAAGGACATACCAAGCCGCACTCTTTCCCGCCCACTGGTAACAGCCAAACCCAGCGATGTCATTTTGCACCTTTTAGGAAGATTTGAACACCTTCGCATCTTGGACTTAAATTTAAATTTAGTGCTTCGAAGACTCTGAAGGTGCAATATTAAATGTTATGAAACGTTTGTTAGTATGGGTTCACAAACAGTAATCCTGATTTTACTGTGTTACCTGCAAATGATCACGCTGTTTAAGTCGAAAATAAATCGTATTGTTGACAAAATATGCATTTATTTAAATGTAAAGATGGCGGACAGTTGTACAGAAAGGTGTTATTCAAAATGCGTTGGTATTACAGTACCTTAATTCCCGTTTTGTAAAATAAATATTTAGTGAAACAACCTTTTTTATTTCTGATTTCTGCTTAGGTTAAAATCGACTGATGTGTTTTGATACTAGGTGCTTTTTTTATTAAATAGAGTATATGTAGCATTAGCATTCTGTTCTAGTTTTATTTTGTTTCTAGCGTAGGTAGTGATTTAAGTTTCTTAGTCTTAGGTTAAGTAGGAATTTTTCACCCATAAAATCTGTATAAATCTCCTAACAAACGATCCCGTGTTCAATAGCCATGTCTCTAATCAGCCGAGTTCAAACGTCGCATTCCTCACACACTAGCACTTTTACAAGAAGCAGGCAAACATTTAATACTCACAACATAGGCTGCACTTAGCACGTCACACATTATATTATCTGCGAGGTTGCATACTTGCAAGTGAAGTGCATTTCATTAACCACCCAAGATAGCTGTTATCTTGATTTTATGTAGTGTTTAGGGTTTCAGAAACACATGTAAATTATGAACGCGTAGTCTAGAAAATGAACAAGATTTGATAATTTTTCTGATTTTTATAAAACTGATGTTAACGCTCTCCGTGCAAAAACTATTTCCAAATTAGAAAACTTATAAATACGAGGTGTGTTCAATGGAAACCCATCTTTGCTTTATAAAAAATGTATTCAACAATTTAATTACATATAATTACCCTCACAGTTAAGACACCTTTCCCATTGCTTTACTAACCGACGCCGACGTATACTCTGCTGATAGAATCTTTGTGGCTGCTGATTGAAAAAGTCTTCCATAGCTATCTGTACTTCTGCGTCAGACTTTAAATTCCGACCTTTTAACGCCTTTTTTAGCTGTCCAAAAATAAGGAAATCGCAAGGCAATAGATCCGGACTATAGGGTGGATGCTCTAAAACCCTCCATTTTTTCGTTGGAGATTTTCTTTTACCATATTAGCAACATGAGGTCTATCATTGCCGTGCAGCAAAGTGACGCGTAAGTGTTCCTAGACGTTTCCGTCTTATTGCTTGATGAAGCTTGTTCAAAGTTTTATTGTACAGATTTGCATTGACATTTACTCCAGGTTCCTTGAACTCTATCAACAAGGGTTCTTCATGATCAAAAAAAAATTTTAATATCACCTTGCCTGCAGAAGGTTATGCTTTAAACTTCTTCGGTGGTGGTGAACTTGAATGTTTCCACTGTATCGACGATAACTTACTAGATGGCTCGTAGTAATGGCACCAAGTTTCGTCACCACCAACTATTGACAGAGGAAAGTCATTACCATTTTTCCTATAGTCTCTTAGGTGTTGCAGAGATAACCCCATTCGCAAATAGTTTTGTTCATTAGACAAAAGACGAGGAATCTTTGCTGTAACCCAGATTAAGAACAATACTATGGACAGATTCTACACTCTATACCAAAAATTTCTGAAATTTTTCTTTTTAGAGAGGTCTAGATACTGAAGAATGGCGAAATAGAGAAAAACGTGAAAGTGTAAATGAGAGACGGCGACAGCTTTAAAGAAAATTTGCTACATTTATACCACAATCGAATGCTACAGGATTATGATATAATTAAAAACATGCAACATATGCTGCGATACCTTTGTAAAATCCATCACTGCCTGTGGATCTAAAGCATACAAATGACGAAATTTGTTACAAATAAATTAGGAGCCCTCGAAATGTGTTACCGGAAAAGATCAGCGAGAGTGTTCGGACTTGATAGAATGAAGTACGCAACAATCAGGAAAATCGTGGGTGTTGAAAAGGAGATAATAAATGATATCCAGTCTACAACAGCTGACCCGGTATGGCCATATAAAAAGTATGGATGATAAACTCCTGCTGAAGAAAGCCATAAAGTGGATTCCCTCATAAAATAGAAAGAGAGGAAGGCCACAACGAAGTTGGATAACGGGCAGATAAGAAGAATTGGAGGCAAAGGATATAGACTCCGAATTACGGAGGGATCGATAAAAATGGAAGACCTCAGCGGAAGACGTCTCAGACATTAAAACTGGTAGAACAGAAGAAGGAAAAGAGTAGTATATTCTATCATCCAAAATTATTCTAACTCAAGGAAGACTCTAAATAATAGACAAACTGCGTAAGGAGCTGCCGAATGATATCAGAACGATCACGATGAGCTTCTATTTCTAAGATTTTATCACAAAAAATGGGAAAAATTAGACTGTGTTGATCATATAGTTCTAATAGTCTACTTCCATGGTGTTGACGGATTTTAAAGGGATTCCCTCTATCATCATTCTACGTCAGCTGAATCCTGACTTCTGTTCATGTATTGAATACATTTTTGGTTAAAGTTATATATTTCGTCAGTTAAATTGTAGATTCTAGGTTTTTCTCTGATGTCGTTGTTTGGGTTTCCGTCTGTCTCACTCCTTGCTTTAATATTATATATTCATTATTTCCTTGTCATGACAATGTGTAAGAATGTTGCTGTATGATAGGCTTTGTATATCGGATTTTTAACGGTTGTCCTCCTTCGCAAGGCAATGCCAAACCAGCGAGGTATTCTGTATAGTAAACATTCTCTGGAGTAGAAGTATTTACACTTCCCGTGATTCGGAAGTCACGTTAAGCTTTTCTATGTCTGTGGCACTTTAAACCGAACTCCACAGGCATAGGAGAGAAGATCGCTACGTCTCGTAAGAGATAAAGAAGAATATGTGTTATTAGGTTATATGAGAAACATTTACATCATCAAATACTTCATAATGTATGTCTAATAACTCATTTTCATATAATCGATGAATGCCATGGATGTTTTAATGTTATTACGGTAAATGAAGTCACTGTTCGAAGATCAAAATCTAATTTAAAGGAAATAATTTGGCTTTAGGAACCAACGCGCAATGGTTGAACAGGTGACCAAGATTATTAGGAACCATCTAGAAACCAACGTTCTGTTGATTCCTGGATGTTTCATGAGAATTTCGGGAAACAGGTTCCTTTATAAAATCTAACAATCGCCTATTCAATTCAGTCAAGGAGTACTGCAAAGGTGCCTACTTGGACCTGACCTTTAAATAGTATTTACCTATACAGCTAACTTAAACACTGAAAATAGCCGCAGCCTCGTGTGTCTTCTAATCCCACTTGAACAAATTTGCAAATTGGCCGAAACTCTGGCCCTTAAAAGTTAAAAAATTGAAATATGTGACCTTTACCCTATATTAGTTCACTGCAGAACATGCGCCCACTTCCATTTAATAATGGCTATTATTTCAATTATGTCTGGTACTTTTGCCTTGTTATCCACTTATTTCTCTAGCGGTAATTTGGTTATACGAGTTCTTATTAATTCTAATATATTTCTTTTTCCCTTTCTTAGAATAGAATAGAATATGGGATATGTTGTGTAATAATTAATATCAGAATTCAGAAATGCCGCATATTAATGTAGCTATGTTAACAGTAGAAAACACTTATTTTAACTAATTTTGAGGCACTTCAGTAGCCTTTCACTAATATCTAATTGGGGAGGCGAGAGTGAGTCTAATACCTTGTTAAGGGCCAAACGAGCTTTCTCGTAGACCCGCAACAGGATAGATGGAAAAGACCTTCGGTTTAGCTCAGAGGAGTAGGGGTGGTTCACGGAAACCACTTACGGAAGGGAAATCTTCCTAGTCGTGTACAAGGTAGGTCAAAATTAACGGGCGCCGCCTTCCAAATCACAGCAGATTACCAGTTCTCGTGGAAGTCCGAAAAGCCAGCAGCTTACGGGAATCGGACTCACATTTATTGTGCCCCCTTCTATATGTAAAGCTTGCAAAATTCATGCACACAAAGATAAAAAATACACAAAAATAAAAGATATGGTAAATTTCAAAACAAATACAATTCTACTTCTATTAAATTACTGACACATGATACAGCAAATATAGCGATTACATTGAAAATGGTAATATTTTGGTTAATTAATACTAGGGTAATTGACATTCAAACCGAGTCTCGCCATTTCTGGCTTGCGGCATTTAATTTCTTACAACAAATCTAAGCAGCCAGTAGCGTCTGAGTTTACAAAAATAAATACAATTTATATTAATTAACAAAAAAGAAAATCACAATTGGCGCCTGAAGGTCGCTTTCTGTCGCATCAAAAAAAAAAGGTTTAACACCTGAAACTGGCCAGTGAAACCCGAAACAAGCTTTCACGACATAATTAACAATTTATCGTACCTTAGTTTTGTTCGGTAGGGAGTAGAGAGAGGCACAACTAGGGTGTTCCTGGAATCTTCGCGCTGCAGAAAAGTTCGCAGGCACGTCTCCGAAGACTGGATGGCATGGAGACCACGTTAAGGGACGAGACTTCAATTCGTTTAGTGCAACAGCGGCACAACCAGAGGGACAGGAAATGGGTTCGATATTAATCCGCCAAAGGCGATCAACAAATTCACAATGAATTGCCTTCCAAGGTTAAAATTCCAAAGTGTTTCTTTATTCCGACACTTGTCGATGGTTTTGTTCACCCCACGGTGAAAACAGCGATACGAAAATCACGCGACGGAAACCCATCGAAAACCCAAGCCACCCCTGCAGTACTTGATTACGGCGCTTATCGCAAGCAACCGGGCCGAAGAAGATGTTAAATGTGACTGAAGAGGAAACACAATGCCAATATGCATCGGCCGAAAATGTTTCACCACATATTTCGTAAGGTTGCAAGAATTCTAGAACAATTTAACACGTAGGACTCCAAGGGCAAGACATTTCCAGGTCAAGAAAAAATATTAATCAGTAATTCTCGATGATAACAAAACAAGTCCACACCAAACTGTATTTGGAAAATAATAATATAGTAATCGGCTTAAGAGCGGTAATTAAAATGAAACATTAATCCAGATGAAGCGGCAAAATCAAACGAACATAACAACCTAAGTAGTGGACCTTTTTTTATTTTCTCATACATTCATACTACCGTCCCCCCACTGGAAACCGCTGTCGCATTACTTCAGGGGCTGCAGGCGTCCCTTACACACTAAACATTCATGCAACATGCACCCTAAACTTAATTAAGCGAAATGCGGTCGCCCCAGTCGGGATTCGAACACCCCAGCCAATCGGCCATATTACGCTGTGACCTCGAGTAGCAGCGCGTATCCTCACTACTCCACCGAGGCCCCTAAGTGTTGGACCTACTACCTTCCCATAGAAGTAAACACCTCGATATGATCTTATGTACCCTACAAATAGGTTTTATCCTGTATATACACAAAACCATGCACTGATAAAACAGCATCATTATGTTACGTACCGCAAAGGACAGCACCACTGGGTAAGATCCTACTATGTCTATATTTCACTAATGTTACGAATTACAAGGAATATTCAAATTTGAATATGAATTTATTTATAAAAAGATGGCATTCCAATATTACAACGATGATAAGCATATTATTTTTCGTTGTAGTTCCCTTGTGCCACCAATCATTGCATGCTTATGTACTCTCGAACAGCTTCGTCATTCGATACCCTAAAGAATGGGACGTGACGCTATGTAGGTAAGACTCCGAAATCTTTAACCGAGAAAGGTAGTTTAGCGGTAGACCTTTTACATTTCACTCGTTAGGTCTAGGGTTCGAACCCCCGGGTCTGAATCAGGTTTTACATGGATTTCCTGGCTCATTTAAGTAAGTGCTGGGGAGTATCATCTACGAATTTCTATTAGCCATATTTCCTGGTCTTTCATATCCTTAAATTCCCGTTACTGACTGAAGAGGGAACGATTTAATACTTCAACATTCGTTAATTCTATCCGTCCATGGTATCTTCAGAATACGTCTCTATGTCCACATTTCGAAAGCTTGGAGATTTTTAATGCCCTTTTGTTTAGCGTCCATGCCTCTAATCCATATAGCAAGATGGAATGTGTACAGCATCTTAGCATTATCGTTCGTAGAACTTTTTAACTACTTTTAATTTCTATTCTTTAGTCATTGTGTATCTTTGATTTTGTTATAATCACATATTTAGTTTCCTTTAAATTGATCTTGATTCGGAGTTGTAGTCTGGCAGTTTTAATTTGTTCTACCATTCTTCGCAAGACTTCTACGTTATCCGTCATTATCACTGTGTTGTCTGCTTACCTTATGATGTTAATTGTCTGTCCTATTTACTACTAAAGAGGGGACTATGAATGAGCCGAGACTAGGTGCACGGTGTACTGCATTACCAGAAAAAATATGGCGTGTGTGGTCTTATTAGAGAAAATCGTCGAATTTCAATTAGAGAAATTTCAGAAATTGTTCGTGCGAGTGTAGGATCGGTCCATAGTATTGTTCGTAGTCTGAGGTTACAGCAAAGTTTGTTCGCAATGGATTTCTCGTCTCTTGTCTAATGAACAAAAATGCTTGCAAATGGTCTTATCTCTGCAACACCTCACAGACTCTTAGAGCATCCACTCTATACTCCGGATCTATCGCTTTGCGATTTCCATATTTTTGGACCGCTGAAAAAGGCGTTAAAAGGTAGGCATTTTGAGTCTGACGCAGAAGTACAGATAGCTGTGGAAGACTTCTTCAATCAGCAGTCATAAGAATTCTATGAGCAGGGTATACGTCGGTTAGTAAAACAATGGGACAGGTGCCTTAACTGTTACGGTAATTATTTGTAATTAAATGTTGAATAAATTTTTACGATGCGTACGATGTACGCCATTATAATAAACAGATATTTCCGACATCAGAACTGTATCTGTGAAAATAATACTATAACGGAACAATTTCCATGGATATGTTAATAAAACTCATGGTCAACCTTCAAGGGATTTAATTTTTTGATTTATCTTTAGACATGGTTTTAATTTAAATATTTGATACAAAAATAAGAGCCGTTTCATTATTCTTGTGATTGAGAGCATCGCAGTCTGTGCTTCCAACAATTTTTAAAGTTTTCACTCCCACTTTTAATTCTATGTTGAAAGTGTAGGAATGAAAGCGAATGACAGTGTTTAAAACACTCAAGATCTATTCCATCCAGTATAGACCATTGAGTTAGTATCCTAGGATTCTAAAATAATAAAATATTTTATGATTACTATTTGTATCCATATTGGAAAGCACAGTAAATACAGATTTTGTAGTTTATTTCTAGTAAATGTTATCTTTGAAAACAAAGAATCCCAAGAGTCTTGAGAGGTTTCTAGAACATGTAGAAACTAGCTTCCGCTGCGAAATGAGTTCTACAGGAGGTAATTCGTAACCTATTTTTCATACTTTTCAGAAAATTATGACGTCGACAAACGTCCTTTAAGTAAATATGATTGCGTATTGTTTTTTGCATTTTACTATGTATTCGTGTTACCTATCTTGGCTTATTTTATCCAAATGTGTTGATACTTTATATCTCGAACTATAAAATTGCAATTTCAAGCAAAGGTACGGTCTTGCATATTAAAAACTGAACTTTTACTATTCTGTTTAGCATATATGTATACTATTGCCTTAGAATGCAATGCAATGTATCCTATAATTATATGCACTTGATCGGCGCACGATAATAGGGTATGGGAGAGTTTCGTTTGATTGTAGCACTCAGTCCTGTTCTGATTATTATCGTACGTTCAAGTTTTGTTCTTACTATAATAAAATGTTCTTGCACATACTCTTCTAGTGTTGTTAGCCTGTTGTGACTTTCAAGACGATTACAAAGACATTTTGTTAATCATACATTTTGCAGAAGCAAGCTCCGAGCCATGGAAATATCCCTCCTTAAGAGGAAGCATATATCCAGGGAGAACAAAGATTAGAGGCAAGTAGAAGTTAAAGCACTTTGGTGTCATATTAGGCAATGTTGGATTTAATTAGTAAAATTTTATGTGACTACATCAAATTTCCAGAAGTTTTAACAAGTTTGGGGTTGCATAAACAAAATAACATTATTGTAACTTGCTTTGTATGTCCGAAGGACACTCTTCATAAAAATTGATAAATTTAAGTCCTTCAAGGAAAATACTATTATTTAAACACTGTAACATGTTTATTTTACAATGTGCGAGGTGTGTTTAATTGAAACCCATCTTTATTTTATAAAAAAATTATTCAACAATTTAATTATAAATTATTACCATCACAGTTAAGGCTAACCGACGTATACCCTGCTCATAGAATTCTTGTGGCTGCTGATTCAAGAAGTCTTCCACAGCTATCTGTGCTTCTGCGGCCGAGTCAAAATGCAGACCTTTTAACGCGTTTTTCAGAGGTACAAAAACATGGAATTCTTTCGTTGAAGATTATCTTATACCACATTAGCAACATGAGGCCTAGCATTGTCTTGCAGCAAAATTACCCCACGCGTAAATTTTCCTGGACGTTTCCGTCTTGTTGTTTGATAAAGCGTGTTCAAAGTTTCATTGTACAGATTTGCATTGACAGTTACTCCGAGTTCCTTAAACTCCATCAACAAGTAGTGCCCTTCATGGTCGAAAAAAAAAGTTAACATCACCTTGCCTGCAGAAGGTTGTGCTTTAAACTTCTTCGGTGGTGGTGAACTTGAATGTTTCCACTGCATCGACGATAACTTACTGGATGGCTTGTAGTAATGGCACCAAGTTTCGTCACCAGCTTCTATTGACAGAAGAAAGTCATCACCATTTTTCCTATAGTCTGTGAGGTGTTACAGAGATAAGCTCATTCGCAAGCATTTTTGTTCATTAGACAAGAGACGAGGAATCCATTGCGAACAAACTTTGCTGTAAACCAGATTACGAACAATACTATGGAGAGATCCTACACTCGCACCAACAATTTCTGAGTAGATTATTTTGGACAGTTGTAGATCCACCCCCCACCACTTGACCTTCAAGCTCAAGGCCAAGGTCATTGTGCAAGGTCAAGGACATTGTTGAAAGTCATTGCCAAGGTCATTGAGGAAGACCAAGGTCATTGTGCAAGGTCAGGACATTGTTGAATGACAAGGAGAAGAACAAGGACAAGGACAAGACCATAATGCGAAGCCAAGGTCAGACCTTTGCAAATTTTGAATGGGAAACAGGAATAACAGAAAAAACAACACACAAATATAAATTGCATTTATTAAATGTGGTATAGCTAACAGAAAGTAAAATAGAAATAGGAATTAACGCAAGTTATTATTATTATAATTAATCGACCAGCTTATTACAAAATATGAAATACACGTACACAATATAATTAATAAAGAAAACTTAGTATTGCAGTAGCTACACAGCACGAATTGTCCGTATGTTCAACAACCTTCTTTAAAACACTTGGTTTAGTACTCTTCAGCATAATTGTTTGCCAATTTGTATCTACAGTATATGCAGGAAAATGGAACTTCACCTTGAACGTTAGAAAGCCATTATCCGTAAAATTCCTAACTGGCATTTGAAATACAGGAGTTTCAGCCAGGAAACTATTATTCATATTATACCAAGTTGTTGTGTTATTCACAAAGTGACCGTAGGTAATCGATGCAAAATCGCAATGTGGTGGCTGCATCACATATAGAAACCCATCGTAAACAGCTGCGAGAGCAACTAAAAATTTGATAGGTAGCATGTTGACCTGTCGGAAATGAATCGGCGAATGAGGAAGCGTCGGAGTAAGCAAGCGGTTTTGTAATTGGAGATGAGCGTCTAGCGAGTTTCTGGAACGTCATGTTCTAAATGAAACTTGCCAAATGTTTCGAAAGTTTCTACCCGATGCCATAAGTTGCGCAGTGCTGGAAAATGGTCGGCGCAAATTAGAACGTGAGGATTTATGGTAAATAGATGTAAGTTATCGTAATGAAAGAATCCAATCTCAGTTTGAAAAAATGTGGCCAATACAGTATTAAGTGGATGAGAAATGCTGGGGAACGGAAAGCTCAGTTC
>JABXWE010054389.1:0-16985 GCA_014611495.1 Limonius californicus
GCCATCGGTGCATATAGCAACGCATTTTGCACAGCCAATCTCGTAATTATTAGCACTTTGCACGAAAGTGTCGAATAAACATTTTCCGATGGTATTGACATCTAATGGAATGCAAAATAACATATCTTTTGTAATACCATGGTCAGTATTTGGCATTATCTATTTTAAACTGACAGTAAGACCAGATCGATGTCCTGTCATAGCCTTAGCGCCATCGGTGCATATAGCAACGCATTTTGCACAGCCAATCTCGTAATTATTAGCACTTTGCACGAAAGTGTCGAATAAACATTTTCCGATGGTATTGACATCTAATGGAATGCAAAATAACATATCTTTTGTAATACCATGGTCAGTATTTGGCATTATCTATTTTAAACTGACAGTAAGACCAGATCGATGTCCTGTCATAGCCTTAGCGCCATCGGTGCATATAGCAACGCATTTTGCACAGCCAATCTCGTAATTATTAGCACTTTGCACGAAAGTGTCGAATAAACATTTTCCGATGGTATTGACATCTAATGGAATGCAAAATAACATATCTTTTGTAATACCATGGTCAGTATTTGGCATTATCTATTTTAAACTGACAGTAAGACCAGATCGATGTCCTGTCATAGCCTTAGCGCCATCGGTGCATATAGCAACGCATTTTGCACAGCCAATCTCGTAATTATTAGCACTTTGCACGAAAGTGTCGAATAAACATTTTCCGATGGTATTGACATCTAATGGAATGCAAAATAACATATCTTTTGTAATACCATGGTCAGTATTGCACATTACAAATACTATAAGTTGGGCACAGTTAGAAATATCCACGGATTCGGCTATCTATAATCAGAAGTACGTACGTAGACTTCTTAATATTTTCAACAATTTGTGTTCGAATATCTTCTGCCACTTCAGTTCTTCTTCTATGGATAGTATTATTAGAGAGCGGTATTGCCTTCAGCTTATCAGTCTCTTTTTCACCAATCATTATTTGCACCATGTCAACAGCTGCTAGTAAATTCAGATCTGCAGCAATTGTGTGTGGCTTATTGGTTTCTGCAATGCGAAATGCAACTCGATAACTTCATAGCAGTGCTTTTTTATTAGTAGGTGCTGCTGATGTAAAGGTGGCTTGCTCCTTGTGGAGGGAGTTTAGCTTCCTTTCAGGGAATTCCACAGGCTTCTTTTGTCATGATATTTGGTATTTTAAGTCGAAATACCTTTAATGGCTTTATACTTTCTTTCGACAACATTTCTCGACAAAGTACGCAGTGGTATTTCTGGGAAATAACGGTAAAACAATATTTGAGACACTAATCGCTGTAAAATCTATTTTTCTTTGTGATGTGAAAATTTATCTATCTTTAACAAAACAAATATAGCTCGTACTTAACCTTAAATATTTGTTATCGATTTATTGCACTCAACACACAGTCAGCAGTACAGCAAAAAATTTTGAAATGATGACTAATCTAATCGCGATCCGCTGCTTATATAAAGCAAAATGGATTATCCAGATTATTCCAGTGCACCCTCCCGAATATGGTGCAAATATTCGGAAACATGGAAAACAGATAAATAAAATGTGCTACTTGGTAATAGATGACATCAGCTGGCCGTTTAGCCGCTGATTCTGAATGAAGTTGACTACTACAAGAGGGCGATCACGAGACAAATGTTGGCCAAAAGGGGGTTGCGCTTTAAAAATGTTTGGGATTCACCGCTGTAGGTGATAAGTCAAGTCAACTCTCTGAACATTTCGGAAGATTTGTCGCGGAATAGCTCGACGCTTCTCAAGTATTCCTTCTAGCAGTTATGCAATGGACTGAGGCTAAGTTTTGTAGACAACAGATTTGAAGAATCTGGAATCCGAAGGGTTATTCTATTTTTCAGAAACGAATGAGGTAAAAAATGTTTGCAACTATAGAATTTTATTTTGTAAGGGCTTTCTAATGGGGTATATCACAAGGTGGCAATTTATATTTGAAATTTTTTTATTGTGGCAGTTAGAGTTTTAAGGGGTTGAATAGGGAAGGTTACGTTATGAGTCATAAAAATTCTTCCTCCATATTGTATAAGTGGTGTCTAGAAATATTCAACACAACTTTTACTTCCAAAGATATAACACATTGTAAAATTGGCACCCTGTGTAACAATTTGCCAGAAGATTAAAAAGTGTAAAACTTTGAAGGCAAAATTGAAGTCACTGCTTATGGATAAAGTTTGCTTCACCATCAATGATATACTTTTAAATGTACAATTCATTGTATGTATTTGCTAGTGTAATTGTTACATTTATTATGTGCATGCGTTAATTGTAGAAGAATATATAGAGCTGTAAAATTTACATGAACGTCATGCTAAATTAACTTTAAAACGAGAATCGTATTATTATAGTAGGTTTCAATTTTAATGTCAGCTTCAGATTAATTACATACCTACTACAACAATTTTAAAATGCATAATATGCAATATTTTTGATTACCTTATAACAATATTGTATTATTCATTATTTAAAATATAATAAAACGCCATTGAATAAGTAAAAATAAAATTTGAACTTATAAAATATATCCAGTTTTTGTTTTCTTCTGCTCCTGTTTTCTTAAATTCTTTGTCTCTTCGTAATTTAAAAACTGTTTAATAAAATTAGTTTGGATAAACTAGTCTCAGAAAATATCCTATATAATTTTTGGTATATTTTTTATTTACAGAACGTCTTTTTCCATACCAAATAGTATGCCTTTGGCTTACAGTTAGCAAATTTCTTCTAACAGCTAGCTTGGAAGTTTTAATTTTCTTTATACCTCTTGTTTATTTCCAGAAAACAATTTTTTTGTATCCTTAATGGAAAACAGCCATTTGATTAAGTAGAATTCACAAAGGAAATGTTTTATTTTACTCATTAGCAACACTTTATTCGTTAGCAACACTTTATTCGTTAGCAACACTTTAATCGTTAGCAACACAACCACACAAAAAATGACATTTAACGAAAAAATTATTCACTATATTTATTGCCATAAAAATTGTTCAAAAGTTTTATCATATTTTTCTTTTGACTTTGATGGAAGTAGATTTAGAGTCGCTTCTCTGGCGGCTTCCAAAATACTCTCATTTTCTTCAAACTGCATCTTCTGTTAAAATTCTGTTTTGTTTAATTTGTCGTCATGCGTTGCTAAGGTTACTTTTAATAGGCAACTATGTTAAAGATTGTAATAAAACAAATTTTGTTAAAATATTCTTAGGTTTTCCACGTTTTCCATTAAGGATACAAAAAAATAGCATGTTTAACTCGTAAGAAAAGTGGTCTACTATCTCGTGAAAACTTAATTTACTCGCTAACGCTCGTAAATCAATCTGTTTCCACTCGATAGTAAACAACCACTTTTCTTTACTTGTCAAACAATCTACTATTACTAATGTTGAAGGTTTGTTTTAGTAAATAATTCAATTACAGTATAATTGTAAGGTAAAAAGGAATGTCACTTATGGCATTTATAATAATTGATGAATGGGTTTTATTACATGTGCACTTTACACCTAAGTTTTTATATAATATGTCTTGTAATTTAATAATATAAAATATATCCCAGTGAGTTAGAAATATTATTTAAATTTACTTAGATCTCTGGCACAAATACAACTGGGACATTAAAAATCACATTATGGCAACGTGTAGGAATGGAATTTCATTAAACATGCAATAACAAGATATATATGTAAATGTTTACTGCAAGTTTCAATATTCAGTCTCTATATTTTTTAATGTTTTCATTAAAGAAGAATTCTCATCTCCGCCTTTAACAATTACAGTAATAATTAATGGATTGAATGTGATGAAACTTTTTCAATAAAATTCGAAGAGATTAGAGTCAATATAAGTAAGTTTACCATAGAGAATACTTCGCTAAATAAATTAGTATTATACCAGACACGAAATGTGAATCACAAAGTGGTAATGTGTGATGCATGAGATACATTATGAGTGTTTACTGATAGAAAAACGCAATGTATTCAAAATCGTTTGTGACGATCTGCAAATTGTGGAAACTCATTATGAAACTTTTACTACCGAAGAATTAACGGAGTCATTAAGAGAGATGAAGAACAATATGTCACCTGGGCCTGGAGGTATATTTGGGGAATTTTTTTAATTTGGAATATACAATAAGCGTTTCAAGTGACAAGAAATACCAGCAGAAGTGATAATCATCAATTCGGTATACAAAAAAGGAAAAAAGCAAGACTTCTCAAACTACTTAGGACTTAGTGTCATAGCTACAGCATCTAGATTCTAGACTGTAGGGAAGGATTGTGTGATATAAAAAATGAAAGAACAAATTAAACATTGCGAGGATCAAAGTGGGTTCAGACCCGCAAGATTATGTATGGACAATTCGTTCTGCGTAAAACAGCTAATGAAAAAATCACTGGCTTGTGGTGTTGGTTGATTTAAGGAAGGCATACGATAATCTTCCGATAAAAAAATTGTGGAACTCCTTAATAGATAACGAAATATATCCTCAATTGGCGAATGCCGTAAAAAAATTTTACAATTACTGTTTTGTGGCGTCGAATAACACTGGTCGCGTTTTGGCCTTAGTCAGCTAAATGATTTTCAAACACCAGTCGGCATTGTAGGTTTGGTTGGCGTTTTGGACATCTGACGTATAGAGTTAGCAGTTTTGGTGTTCAGTGAAACGTAACAAACCCGCCATGTTATCAGCATCTTCGGGAAAAGCAACTTGGTCGTCTGCAAACAAAAATGTGGTAATATTTGCGTCCCCCCTTTGGAACCCCATTCTTTTACATTGTTTGAACCATTTTATCAGAGCTCAGTTCATACATTCTTGAAGAGCATACGAGGAAGAGGTTTTAATACTATGTTTTTCACAAAAACCTTACGTTTTACTGAACACTAAAAATGCTCTATACTTCAGATATCCAAAACGCTAACCAGACCCATAATGCCGACTGGTGTCTTAAAATCATTTAGCTGACTAAGGCCAAAACGCCAAAGGCCAAAAGTGTTAATCGGCGCCACAAAGATTGAGAACTTAACGCTGAAGCTGAGTAACGGCCGAATCTTTGCGGTGCTAATATTGTGGTCATATTCCTATATTGCCATTTTGGTCGCGGTCGACAAAGTATCCTTTTCGAAAGTTTAGCGTTTTAGTCGCATTCTTCAGTCCTGATCTCATTTCGACGGATTGGGTGGAATCGGAAAAATGTCCCTTAAGAGAATTCGGCATTTTGGACGTGGTCGGCGTTTTGGTTCTGATCTTATTTCGGCGTTTTGTTCGAAGTGGATAAAAAGTATATTACGACAATTCGACAATTTGGTAATGATTTCGTTTCGGTGTTTTAACCAGAGTTCGCATAGTGGCCATTACGAGATAGTCATATTAATGAACACGCAAGTTTCGACCGATATTCGGCTGCGGCGCTGAGTTATCAATCTCTGTGGCGTCGTTTAACACTGGTCGGCGTTTTGGTCTTAGTCGGTGCGATGGTTTTCAAATACTAGTCGGCATTATGGGCCTGGTGGGCGTTCTAGACATCTAAAATATAGAATCGGCGTTTTGGACATTCGGTAAAAAGCCCAGCCCTGACGTGACCTATATGTTTAGGAAACTTGTGGTGGAATTTAACAAATGGTGTTTATATGTACATTTAGATAAAACACAGTATGCCGCAGAAGGATTCAAAGGAAAAGATCTAATCGTAGGTAGAAAAGTAACTAAGAATACAGAAAACACACAAGTATCTGAGAGTGTGTTTAACAGAAGAAGGAAAAAATGTAAAGAGTATACCGGTAAAAGCAGGCAAAGTAAAAAGTCTCGCAAACCAATTAAAGTCAGTGCTGTGGAACAAGGGTATTAGAAAGAGTACAGAAAATCACTTATTCACAACGCTAGTAGAGAGCATAGTTACATGTGGCTCAAAAGTCTGGACTGTAAATAAGAGGGTACAAAACAGAATTGCTGCGGTTGAAAATAGGTTTTGGCGAAGATGTTGTAGAAAACACAGAAGATCACATAAGAACAGAAAAAATTAGAGAAATGATGAATGTAAGAACATTAGGGGATACAATAGAAAAAGAAAAACAACTCTCACGTACGAAGATGAATAGAAGACCGATTGCCAAACAAAACTTGGAAATGCGTCTCACATAGAAGAAGACGGAAAGGAAGACCTAGAAAATCCTGGGAAAAAGAAGTTTTCACAGGTATGAGTAGAACAGATATCCAGAACGATATAACGCAAGATAAAACACTATGGCCCAAAAATTTCGATAAACGGCCAAGAAGACTGTAACCAAATCGCTATACTATTATGGTAACATACATAAATACTATTGGGTGTTCCAATTTATAGTTAGAAGGTGTCTTCTTATTTCTTTTTTCCATTCTCTTATGAATAATATACCTTCAGTTTGGTAATGATTTGTTTCTAGCACTATAAACTGAATGTATATTTCAAATTTATTATACAATTGTTTGAATGTTAAGTACAATAGTATTTGACTCAGTCAGACTTATCAGAGATTTTAGAGTCAGTTTGCAGTCTCAAAAGTGAAACTTCAATGGCATTATAGTCTTAAGTCTTGTCGCTTTTTAAAACAGTTTCTTAGTAAATACAACGTACTACTTAATCATTTATTCTTGAAGTAAACAAATTATATTGTATAATTATGTAGTAATTATACATTAGTAATACAATAATAAAACAGTAATTGTCTTGACAACGCGATAGTCTACGAATTTCATATCAATAATCGATAGAATGAGGTAGAATACAATTTAATCTCAACGGATGTTTACTACAGTCTAATTATTTGCAACTACACAATATTTCTCAAAATTTCGATTACGCAGGCTGAATAAATTTGAATACGTCCTTCCAATTACAAACATAATTAGAAAAAAAAATATAGTATAAATGAGTCTGTGTTATATTTTAAAGCATGGCAGTATATAATACAGTAAAGTATTAATCAATTAATTAAAATTTGTTAAATAATCAGGCAAATGGTAACAAATTCTACTACAAAAATAAACCCACCTTCTTAGAAGACAACTTGCAAAAATAATTATTCCCTCAGTTTCACATTATCCGCTATCCGCACTTAATTTAACAATTTCATATATTTAGCTTTTCACCTAACACAATTGTAAACAAATATTTGTTCTGAGCATGTTTACCTGTTCACAACCACTTCAAGAATAAGCCCAGCTAAATTCTACTAGTTTCAAATAACATTCTCATTCTTCAGCAATTTTCTAGAAATTTTATGGGTAAAACTTAAAACAAGAAGACAATGGATTATATACCTGACTGTTTGCATTTACAATTTCGGATAAGCCTTTTCTTTTCTTTGGCAATAACTACCTCAAATATTCTTTAAATATTATCATCCTAAAATCCAGGTAGTTAGTTATTATAAGTCAGATTTGGTAGAAAGGAATGGACAAGTTATAATATTAACTACATTTGGTAGAAATTCAGGCGTTACACAAGGTGTTTCAGATTAACATTCCGAAACTTTAAGGGCATATAGAACTTATGAAAATAAATCAAACAGTCTATACATATAACCGTTGGTTGTGCGTGGTTGCAACCGCTAAACTTTTTAAATTTAATGCAGTTTATTTACTAACAATTTTTTGTCTGTTGACTGTTTCTAAAAGTTATTAACTAAATTTTAAAAAATATAATCATGTTATTCAAAAAACTTTAATTTTAAATTGAACCAGTAATTACCAAATTAAAGAGAAGACATACAACAATTAAAACAAATAAGCAATCATAATAAATGCTCAAAATGGCCACAGTATGTTGCACTCTTTCAAAAATCCCCAGTGTATTTCTAATTACATTACAATGATGTGTGATGCGTTGTTGTAAAATATTTACGTCATCCCCAAGTGATGCATACACAAATTTTTTGAGGTGACCCATAAGTAAACATCCAAAGGATTTAAGTCTGGTGATCTAGGTGGCCAAGATCTTAGGCCCCCCCATCCCCATGCAATCCATCTCTTCCCAAAAACATCATTCAAATGATTTATCTGATAAGTTCTGTTGTTGAAGTCCAAATAATTATCATGCAGTGGTGGTGGAAGTATAAAAGGTCCTAATAATGCCTACCCACACATTCAGCGAAAATGTTTGTTGATCTCTAGATTCTCTGGTAACACTTAGATTTTCGCCTGACCATACATGACACAGTAATCAGAAACTGCCAACAATCTCAATTTCAGAGATTAGCGTCTACTAATTAGATCTATTAACAGAAATTGTAATACTTCATCGTATTAGAAACGTGGATTACGTTTTACATATTTTATTTGAAACAGAGTGATCTTATAAAAAAAACTAAACAAACAAAAAATGTTTATAACGAATGATTCTATTAAATACGCTGCATTAAATTAAATTTGGATTACATACAAAAACGTTTAAGGATGGAACCACCCGCAGCCCCTTAGAAAACCCCTTTTAGAGGGTTTGTATTTTGGTTGACGGCGGAAGGCTAGGACCTTGACCACCTACATCACCAGACTTAAACCCCTTGGATGTTTACTTGTGGGGCCACCTCAAACAACTTGTGCATGCATCAGCTGTTGATGACGTAAATATTTTACAACAATGCATCACAGATCATTGTAAGGTAATTAGAAACATATAAGGGATTTTTAAAAAATGCGACAATTATTAACTAGAAGACTAACGGCATGTTTAAATACTAACTGTGGTCATATTAAGAATTTATTATAATTGTTTATTGATTTTAATTTTGCACGTCTTCTCTTTAATTTGGTAATTGCTGGTTCAATTTTAAATTAAAGTTTTTTTAATATTATCCTGATATTTTTTAAATTTAATTAATTACTTTTAAAAACAGTAAAAATGTTAGTAACAAACTTTTCGATAAAATAAACTGTTTAAATGAAAAATGTTTGGGGATTGAAACCACACAGAACCAATGGGCCTCTTCTCTGCCACGTGTTTCTCCTTAGCCCTAAGGGAGAAACACGGGACCCACAGTTTAACGTCGAATACGAACAACAGAAATTCCAGAGAAGGTTTTTAGCATTAAAATCTCACGGTTGCCAGCCAGATTAGGAAATTGTGTATGGTGGGTTGCAGACAAGATTTTAATAAATCTGTAAAGTTATTCTTAGGTTTCGAACCCAAGCCAGAATCGACATTTTACTCAGAAAGCGAGCGCTCTACCAACTGAGCTACCACTACCATTATACGAATAATATATAGCAATAACGAACTTTATGTACAAATCCTTTAGTTACAAGAAGCGCTGCAGGAATTTTTATTTCACCAACAATTCTGAGTTTCAATTCTTCCAAATTATTTGGTAGTTCGGTTAAAGTCTAGATTTGAAATCTCCCCAAAGAAAGAAATCCAATGGATTCAGGTCCGGATAATGAGCCGGCCATTGGATCTTGATTTTCTATGTAGATGGCTAATGCAGTACAAACTTCTTGCCGAGTTTTAAATGTTAAAATTTTAATTCGTTCGATTTCTGTTAATTGATTCAATTCTGGTGTTATATTCAATAGTTTTAATTAATTTACAGCTGGTAGATAACAATTACAATACAGTATTGTTAAATATCTCTAGAATTATTAAAAATAAAACCATCAAACCTTATATCACTGAACTCGCAAAAAAGAGTTGATACTTCGAAAAATATATAGGGTATTCTATTTAAAATAAAAAAGTTGCTATCATTTCCAACTAAACCGGAAGTCTTATTAAATTGCCATTACCTTCATATATCGGAACCTTCATGTAGAATATTTTGTTGAAATCGCGTTTGCCGGAGTAGAAATATTTGCAATATTTTGTACTTCTGCCCAATCCAGTGTATGTGGCATGGAACCTCGGTGGAGCAGTGCGAATACGCGCTGCCACTCGAGGTCACAGTGAAATGCGGTCGATCGGCCGCGTTTTCGAACCCCGACTGAGTTAAGTTTAGGGTGCATAATGCATGAATGATTAGTATGTAAGGGACTCCCACACCCCCCTGATGTAATGGGAAAGTGGTTCTGGGGGAACGGTATTATGAATGAATGGAAAAAAAGGATATGTTGCATTTTTTTTCACTCTTATTGTATGGGAAATTAAAATAATAAATAAGTATTTGCTATTCCAAATTTACTTCACCTCATTTTCATCCGCACACTAAGGTAGTTATGGCCTCTTGAAGACTTTTGCTTTATTCCATATTTATGTTTCTTCTATTCTTTATATTAATTCCTGGAATAATTTTTGTAACTTCAACTATATTTTAACAATCATCATTTGTTCTTGCTTGCTGATTTAATATTCAGTTGAGCATTTTATTCTCATTGTTCATATATGACGCCACCTTTTCTCGTATTCGATGTTTCTTATTGTCCGCACATACGCGCACTACATCAAGTTAGGCATTCCCCTTACTTATCCTTTTTTCGAAAGACAGAAACTTATTGAAATGCTGATTAATATTCAGCACCGTGCCACATGCACTAGTCCCGAAATGTTATTACCAACTGGATTTTCACATCATCAGATAATAATTTCCATCTTCTAAGTTGTTATTCTACTAGACTCATCAATTAATTTGTTATCTTCCATTATCAGCGGACGCAGATAGACAAATAGCCTACTCGTTCAAACTCTCAATTATCAATCTTCACTGCTACTTTCGCCCACGTTCCTGGGCAGTCTGCAGAAATTTTAATTATATTTATCTAATCTTCTATGGGTTTATTTTTAGATCTACTCTATTTGCCGGTCGGGTTAAAACTTGGACACATTCATTTCTTCTGGTAATTAGTAAGTCATCACTATAAACTAATATGTACCTATTTGCCGCAATTTATATCAAATATTTCCATTATTTCGGTTAACATATTTATTACGACCTGTATCACAAAACCTCCTAATTTTTTTTCCATCGCTGAAACTCTAAAATTTGTTACTGCGCTACTTATTCTTCCATTAACAACATTTTCTAGATTATTGTCATATTATTTTGTTATTATTGTAAGAATTAATTTGATCTACCACTTAAAGAAGAGATTTTTAGAACTAGAGTAAGGTCTGTAAGTGAAAATTATGAGCCAAAAGAACGTAATATTTGAATTTATAGAATTCTGTTAGTTCGTTTGAAAAACACCAGTTCTTCTTTCTCAATAATATTTAAATTAAATATAGTTTAAGGGCGGGTTGCACCAATCCTGATTAGAGTCGTGTTAGCTAATTCAAGTTAACTAACTAGTTGTTAGACATATTCCTGTTGCACCGACGTAAGTTTACCTTAAGTCGTGTTAGTTAACACAGGTTAACTAATCTACCAATGCGCCATGATTAAATTATTTAACACAGCTTAAATTGGTTAAAGTTTGGTTATGTACATAAGTAACGTTTATTTTTTACGAACAGACGAGGTTAGTTTTCCTATTACTTATTTAAAAGCAGTGGGTTGTGCCAGAAATGTCATCATCATCATCTTCAAGTGATCTGACAAACGATGATACATCGTCAGATGAAGAATTGATGCAGATAGTTCGAATGTTACCAAGGTCCAAGTTATATAGAAAACGCAATAATCTTTTCGAGATGTACGATGAAGTGGCTTTCAAAATGCGATTTCGGTTTTCGAAAGCCCACGTCAATGAAATGTTGAACATCTTTGAAATTGACGAGTTTCATGCGGCCACGAATAGGAATAATCCGATAAGCCCAATTAGTCAATTATTACTTACCTTGCGGTATTACGCAACAGGTAGTTTCCAACAACTTCTTGGGGACCATTTAAATGTTCATAAATCTACCGTAAGTAGAATAATTCACAAAATCAGCCGAAAAATTGCCGGAAAATCCAGAGATTTTATAAGCATACCAACAACGGCTGACGATATGGCTTCTACGGTTGCTAGTTTTTATTCCATCCGACGTTTTCCGAGGGTGATTGGTGCCATCGATTGCACCCACATAAAAATTATTTCTCCAGGAGGGGACAACGCGGAAATTTACCGTAATAGAAAAGGATGGTTTTCAATTAATACACAAGCAGTGTGCGATGCCAACTTGCGCATCCGAGATATTGTAGCTCGTTGGCCTGGATCAGTCCATGACAGCACAATATTTAATTCCAGTTTGCTACGAGCAAAATTTGAAGCCCATGAGTTTCAGAATTTTTGGCTGTTGGGAGATAGTGGATATGCTGCAAAAGGCTATATGTTGACACCGCTTCTCAACCCAGTTACGCCTGCCGAGCAACGTTATAACAACAGCCATATTCAAACAAGGAATACAGTTGAACGGACATTTGGGATTTGGAAAAGGAGGTTTCCATGTTTGTCAGTTGGGATGAACATTAAACCAGAACGAGCAGTAATTATAATTGTTGCTACAGCCGTTCTCCACAATTTTGCCCGATCTTTGGGTGACAACGAATTTGATGGCAATGAAATTCATGCGGAAGCTATATGTGAACACTTTGTTAATAATAATGAGACCAATGATGGTGCTCGTGCAAGGACAATGCTTATAAATACAATTTTTAACACGTAATTTATTATAAATTATATACAATATTTACAGTGTACTACATTTTTTCCAATTCTTTTTTTTTATCTGCAGTTCAATTTCTTTAATTTGGGTTTCAAACCGTTGCTGCTGTAGTTCTTCCTCAGCTTTTTGTTTTTTTAATAATAGAATCTCAATTTCTATTTCTTCTTTTATATTCTTTTTAAACGTTTTTCGATTTTTGTTTTCTATGTAGTGCTGGACACTTGAATACACATCGCCTAACCGTCGCTTTCTTTCAGGTAAAGGTGTACCTTTTGAAGAGCCAGCAGTTTGTACCTTGTTACTTACTTCATCACCTATAAAATAAAATTCTATAAATTTGTTTCCATGTAAAATATAATATCTTTAGTACATACTCAACTCAATTAAACATGTAGTTAAACTATATTTTGAATAAAAATTCTTTCGCTATAAAATTGCTTACTTATGATCATAAATTTATTTTAAACAAATATGTGCAATAACTTAAAACTTTATACAGTGAAACCTCTCTTTATGGACACCCCTCCATTATGGACACCTTTTATGTATCCCGCCATTACTCCATAAGAAAGTGTACTTTAACAACCCCTCTACTGTGGACACTCTCTATTCTGGACATGGACACGAAACTTTTAAGAAAATAATTATTTTTACCTCTCCATTATGGACAGATTTGGTATTTTAAGCTCAGACAATAACTCCTCTACCTGCATAACCAAGCAGGGACACCTTGTAAACATATTTGCAGCATCATTGAGTTCTTAATCCCCTTAATCCCACCTTTGTCCGCAGAATTTTTCATTGGGGAAAGTTTTACTGTTTCTTTGAATTTTGAAAGAAACTTTAAGATAGCACAGCAATGTGAAGGATTTAAAACTTGTTACCTACCTACATATTTCTTTGAATAAAATTTAGTTTACTTACAACTTTGACCATTGCGTTTGTGAAAATGGCTCCGCGAAGAAATGAATGTAGTTTGTGTTATGTATATAATGCGTATGTAATATGTAATGTCATTATATTTTATATACAAAATGTTTAAGTATGTACATATTTTTTATTGAATTATCCACCAACTCAACCCCTCTAATAGGGACACCCCTCTATTACGGACACTTTTTCTTTTCCCATGAGTGTCCCTAATAGAGAGGTTTCACTGTAGTGTAATATTATTGTACCTTCATTCACCGAAAGAATGTCCATGCATTCCTCGATAGATGGAAGATCTATATGTATAAAAAAAATTTTTGGTGTGGTGAAAGTACCACCACCAGTTTTGTATCTCTGTACCTGAAACACAAAAGTAGACTTTTATATTTGAGTTAATTATAATATAGTAAGTTACGTTACCTTATCATCGGCACTTTCTTTTTTTAGCGTTCTCTTTAAATTGCTATACGCTGTTTTCAGCTGGACCGGTGTTCGTTCGCTGTTTTGGGTTGATTTGGAGTTAAACTCAGTACAAATCTTTTTCCAAGCCTCTGTTTTTTTTTGTAACGTGGTCCCATCCGTCTTTTTATTCTCGACGACGTCACTGCGGTTTGCCACTACCTCCATTAGGAGTTCCTTCTCGGCTTCGGAAAAATTTGAACTGCGTTCACGTTTTGCCATTTTATAAAATAAACACGTTTTAATTTAATAACAAACGCCAGCGGACTCTACTCACGTGTTATTTTAAGGTTACGTTACTGTTATTAAATCTGTGAAATGACAATTGACATACAGAAAACCAAAATGTCACTAGATTTGTACGGAAAGTTACCGAACGAATGATAAATACGATGTTAAGTAACAACCGTTAAATTTTCGTTGCTGCAACTGCTGACGAGTTAACATGGGATTAAATTTTAACGTGAAATTAGCTAACACGAATTAACTAATTTAACTACGCTTGTCGGTGCAATCCGTCCTAAGTTAACTTATGTTTCGTTGCTTACCCGATAAACACATTGTTTAAACTTTCTTTTTTCAGTCATAAACCTCGCTTAGTTTATGTAATTTTCTGTAACATTAATGTAGTTACTACATCTAGTATTTCTACCTTTTTTTCTCATTCGTTCATACTACCGCCCCCCCCCCGGAACCGCTTTCGCATTAATTCAGGGGGGTGCGGGCGTCCCTTACACACTAAACATTCATGCAAAGCGAAATGCGGTCGCCCCAGCTGAGATTCGAAACCACAGCGGAACGACTACAATTCGCAGCGGCCTCGAGTGGCAACACGTTGTCGCGCTACACCACCGAGGCCCGCAGTATTTCTATCTTGGTTATACTTGTAGTTACTTTCCCACTTGCTATTTAAATTAACGTATTTTTATATTCTCTTATCAGGATGTTTTCCATCACTTTCTCCATTGCATTGTCTTCAGTTACGAGAGTGATTCAAATTTAAAATACAGTTGTCCCATCGTTCCGGTAGCTTCCGTATTCCCGTCGAAAAAAATTCTTTTGGTTGACGACGTAGCCAATTTTACACCGCATCCTTCACTTCCTCATTAGAGGAAAATCGCTTGCCTCCCAAGAACTTTTTAAGTGGCCCAAGGAGACGATGTCACTTGGGGCCAAGTCCGGACTGTATGGGGGGTGAAACGGTATTTCCCAGCCCAATTTGGCCAATGTATTGTTCATTAGATGGGCTTGTATGTGGGCGAGCGTTATCGTGCAGTAGAATAATGCCCTCGCTTAAGAGGTCGCGTCTTTTTGTTCGTATGTCCAGCTTAACCTTTCCAAGAAGTTCAATGTAATAAGCTGAATTAACCGATTTTCTTTCTAAATTGGTCCAATAGCATTCCAGAATACAGTCGCCATAACTTTGCCAGCCGATGGTTGTATTTTGAATTTTATGGGCGGAGGTGAGCTTGAGTGACGCCATTCCATGCTAACATTATGGCTTTCTGGGATATAATGGTGTACCTAGGTCTCATCAGTTGTTATGATACGTGACAAAAAGTCATCGCTTTCATAGCGAAGCCGTAGTTCTCTGCAAACTTGAAGTCGTTTCTGCTGTTATTCCGCGGAAAGTTGTTTTGGAACCCACCTGGCGCTAACTTTACTAAATTTAAGCTTGTCGTGGACAATAGTTAGAACATTACCATCACTAATGTTTACAATGCCAGCCATTTTCTTCACAGATATTCGCCTATTGCTTCGGATCAGCTGGTCAAGTTTTTGAATGTTCCCAAGATTCACAGCCGAAGCTGTACGGGAAGCATGCGGCAAGTTCCACACGTGTTCACGACCATCCTGGAAGGATTTACACCAATCAAAGACTGTTCGGAATGATAAATACTCTTCTTCAAACTGTTTTTGAAGTCTGTGACGAATATCAGTCGCTTTTACACTTTCAGTGAAAAGAAATTTAATACTTATACGTTGTGCAACAGAATTTGACACATTGTTGCACGACATTGTTAATACAACTGACAGTATCGATACAATCAAGTTGCAATTGTTTATGGGGTTGGGTAACATACCTACTTCGATGAATATAAAACCACTTTGCCGTATCTCTTCAATTACGTTCAGAAAAAAATAAAATGCAGGTCAAATTTGAACTTCCTCGTACTTATTTAAACTGTGTTTTTGTGTTTTTGTACATTATTTTTTACTGTAATCTTGATTGTTTTATCTAGCTATTGTAGAACCTTGCTATTATGAATTTTATTGTATTTTTAATCATTATTAATTCATAGATACATGAAGAAGATAAGGTGATTACTGACGCAATAAAGATCGGCGATCCTTGCCTACTTAGAAAAAGAAGAGATCTGTATAATCTATGCCTGTACAGTAGTATATTACCAGATAAATGGGACAATGCTATGGTGATACTGCTTCCCAAAAAGGGGGATATAGCTGAAGTGGAGAAAGACCTATAAGTCTTTTAGGCCATCTTTGCAAACTATTTATAAGAAGCATAACTACGAGACTTGAAAAAATTAGATTTATACCAAGCAGTGGAGCATGAGACCAATGACAACTTACAGTGTCAATACAATCCATTGAATACAGACCACCAGTTCTGGTATTTGTGTACAGTATACAGTAGAGATGGAGATAGCTGTAGGACCGTTGGAAGAATGCCTTGTCGACTATCGGTAGTTGGGCAAGGGCGCGCGGTGTCCCCCAAACTATTTACTGTGGTTCTGGAATATACATTTAAGAAGCTAAATTGGAAAGGGAGAGGCCTAAACATAGATAGGCAGAACCTAACAAACATTCGCTTTGTGGATGACATGTCAGACAATATACAAGGTATTTCATCAATATTAAAAGAACACCAAAAGGTATGTACTGAAGTAGGCTTGAAAATAAACAGTGCTAAGGCAAAATTTATGGCCAACTTAGTTCCTGGTAAGAACATAAAAATTGACAATAATGAAGTAGAACTATACATA